>JAJODA010000107.1:0-19406 GCA_021730345.1 Fusarium cicatricum | reverse complement strand
CTAATCGACTGCTATGCCTTTGCCTTATTAAAGTTAGAAACTAGAAAGATAAAACTTAAAATGTTTATAATTAAATAACGACGAATAAAGTAATAAGATTTAACATCCATTAAGTCGGGCCTTTTTAGTGATCAGTTTTCGAAAATGAAAACATTGTGACAAGGTTTGTTAAAAGCACAACAGCTGCCAAGTTTTATCCACTGCATGATGCGGCGAGCTGGGCAGCGCCGCAGCGGCACCAAGCCCTATTCCAATTAAATATCTCAGCTGTGAGTACAACGCAACTTCTGTGCTGCTGGATTGCCCCACAGGTACACCGCCAGCCGTGTCTCTGGGGATAATGTAACTGAGACACATCCCCAAGACACCGATGGCAACGACTCAAGGAACACCCGGGGGAAATGGATCACCCTCTGCTATTAGTGATTCGCGGAGAGCTTTGCAACATGTGGAACTCGAACTCTCTTCCGCCGTTCTCACTTATCTGTCTTGAGTCATTGCACGCCTAAGCTCAAATATACACCTTATCCCTCCCTACACCTGACAATCCCAGCTGTCCGGATCCTTGTGATCGCCAACACGATTCCATACATTGCGATACGGATAACGACAGTGCCTTCGCTTGTACTCAATATCATTCTCCCGAGACCCATTCACGTACCGATACCCCGTGATGGTATCGGGCGCAATCCCTTCTTCCACCCATCGCACGATGGCGAGGAGCACGTTGCTCCCAGGATCCATTCCGCCCAGATTTTTCACGTTGTTGCCAATGTGGGAAGCTCCGTCTCCCCCAGAACAGTGACCGCAACCACTGATGCGGAACAGTCGATAGAATTCATCCAACTCTGCGCTTTTTAAACTCATCGTTCGAGAGACGTGATCGTAATAAACCTGCGAAATCTCGCTGCTGATGAGACCGTCCTGCAGCCCATGATAGTGAATGATCTTGGAGCCACGGTCACGCATGGCTGAGAGGTCGCCTTTCCACGTCTGAATGTTGTGGGTGTTCTTTTTTAATGCTGCGTCGTAATCTTTCGGACCAATTGAGCTGGGATCCCATTCGGCATCCTCGTAGACCACGTATCTGAACCATTCTGTTGAGTAAGGGAAGGGGACTTCACCAATCACAAAGCCCAGGCCGTAGGAACCTCCAGGTTGTATGCGTGGGTAGACGAAAGTGCCGTTGAGTCCATAGAGAGGAGAAAAGACGAAGCGAACTGTGTTGGCCTGTGGCGAGGTCAAGCAACCTTTGGTCTGTCCTGGACTGCAAATCAGGGCTTCGGGGCGATATTGGCAAAGATTGGGGTCCTCGATAATGCCATCTTCCACACCATCCAAGTGGTCGCACTGCTTAAGGACATCTTTCTGAACCATGCCCCATTCCTCCGAGCCGAGGTAGGTCGGTGCGCCGGGCGGGCCAGCTGTACCCCAGAAGCTGGCTGACCGTGATTGAAGTCCCTCGAAACCAATGGCTGGAGCGCCAGCAACGATTCCATCAAAGTCTCCAGGAAAGTCCTGGGCCTCCTTGAAGCCTTGTCGTCCCCCTGTAGAGCAGCCAAGCCAGTACGACTTGGTATGATCCCGGCCATAGAACTCTCTGGTAACCTGCTTCCCAAGGACCACGCCTGTATGAACAGAGCGATAAGCGTAGTCTTCCACCACCCCAGGGTGATGAAACATGGGTAAAGCTGATGTCCCGTTCAGACCATTATTGGCGCTGACAGTTGAAAAGCCAAGGCCTGCTGCATATGCCATGTCTTCGTACTGGATGCAACCAGACATGCCACCGTTGCCTGTACTGAGAAAGCGGCCAGTCCAGTTGGAGGGAAGCCAGGTTTCAACGCTGAGGTTTGAGTTGGGCGATGTCGTGACAAACATGGCCACGCGGCAAAGCTCTGCATCTACTACTTGACCAGGTCGACCGCAGGAGGGGTGATTGTCGGGAAAGGTGATGTTGGTGCCCGAAGGCACATGTTGGGTGAACCATACAGTCGTGTTGGGTAGCTGTAGCGTTGTGGCTAGCTTTACGCACTTGGCCTGGAAGTCATTGCTGGGTAGAGGGACCTCGGCCGCGTAAATTCCCTGAAGCAGGGCGTGAAAGAGGATGTAGGTCAGGTTCATATTGAGTTGATTGGCCGACTTGGCTGCGGTCTCGCTTTAGTCAATGGCTTCACGCAGTCCTGATAATGACAGGCCAAATTGACAAAGAGGAGCTTGGATCATGGCCTCGAGAGTGTTGAGAGGACTAGTGTATCTATCAAGTGCAGAGCTCGTTGATATACCAGGAACTAACCCCAGACTTTGCGGAGCATAATTCCCCATGCTTTCAATAGAGCAGGACAAGTCGATCCTTACCGCATGTGAACGAACCTCGGCATCAACGACGTCAGTCCCTACTTAGCGTAGTATTGCTGGAGAACACGGCAGTTGGAACGGGTAGAGAAACCTTGTAATAAGCCAACGGCTAATTGGATTGAGCAGCGCAATGACCTCTGTTTTAGCCAGGCACAACGACCGTGACTGAATCTCACTTTGAACGTGACATGTATCTGCTGGAGATTGAACGGCATTTGTGCACAGCGAGTTTACGTAGTTCATTAAAATGAAGCCTTGTAAATTTTGCGAGTCCGGATTTCTTGGCCGACACGACCAGAACTTCACACCTCAGTAATACCAGCGTCTCTGAGTTGTTTAATTTCATGGTTTTACTGTTGATTTGATCTCCCCCATTTACGAAAGGAACTAGTAGTCTCCCTGTGAACAGTGGGCCAGTCGCGTTCAAACAGACTGGGCTAAGCTATGAGTATCTCCACGAGAATACAGCTCACTCTTCCATTGAGCTCACATCGGCAGTAGCGACAACACTCTCAGTCAATCCCCCGCATCTTCCAGGTCGGTGTCGGATTCAGGATTTCAATCTTCGCCGTCTTATCTGGTAGCTGTCCCGTCGCAATTGGTCCCGTCGCAAGGCGGAAGTTTCACCTATTCTCATGTCAGTCTCGTTCAACACAATGCCTCGGGATAATAGAAGTGTTGACTTACCGACCACATATCAATCACCACGTACTTTCCTGAATCTGCCCCCGTGGGAGCCCTCAGCACACCCACGGCGACAATATAATTCAGCCACTGGTAATCCGGGTGCCCGGCCTGGTAGATTCCTCTAAGCAGACTCCGACCGTCTGGCTGCGTTGGCCCATTCGTCTGAATGTAGATGTTGACGCCGTCATGCGTTTTCAGGTTGTACCGCGTGTCTGGGAAGAAGACGCCCTTTGTATCCACCACACCCCAGTCGGCTCCCAGGTTGCTGACTGTGCCATGTAGACGGGGACCTTGAAACCAACCGCCTGTAATAGGGATCGCAACACGATTACCCTGGCCATAATCTCCGATATTCCACTCTTGTTCCAGGGTAGCATTGAGAGTGTAAAGAAACTCGTATAAGGGGTTGCCGTGAACCTGAGCTGTGGTAAAACCTGCTTGCAGAGCAGTGGCGACCCATGCGATGGTGGAAGAAAGCTTCATGATGAGATAGGCAGTTGATCGAAAGATAGAGGGTATAATGGACGAGAGTCAACACGGTTCCTGAAGCCTATCCAAGATTTTTTCTGGTGTATCGGTGAATGGACTATTTATGTTGACTAGTCTACGAGGCTGGTAGAATGAGATCATAGATTCGACCCGAGGTTCTATGTACCCCGCAAACTCAAAAAGCTTACCGGCAATCGCCTCCGGGAAATCATTCCTCAACCCACGCATCCAACAGGCTTGGTTACCAGCAATACCGCTTCATTTTAGGTTATTACTACGCCTTTAAAGCTATACTAGGGAAAGTCCAGATTAGTCTCTCGATGCTACGGCGCAACGTGCATGTGGAGTTACCGTAGTCTAAGCATATCTCCAGCCAGCCCTGTGTATGCCGGGATCTTGGCACGGCAAATCTGCTGATCTCAAGAGGAGATGATGGTGGCTCCGTCATCGGAGCAAGAAGAGGCAGAGCGCTTACACCAATAAAAACCACAAAAGCGAAGTGGCGCATTATTGACCGATTATCTGTGGCAACTCGAGCTATTGAAACCAGATTGAGTGCCCCCCGCCAAAGTTCTGACCATATTACTTCCTGAACTGTCAAATCAACAACATCAAAGTGTCTCAACACGCGAGATTAGACAGGTCGCTTCAGAACGTTGTCGAGATACTAATCTTCTTCCACATACAGGGGTATATCTCGGAGGTCATCCACCTCGACACCCACAGTCTTCTCGCCTGTCTGCATCGACTCGTTCTTTTGCCGCCAGATAGCAGCCTTCTCGGCCTGACGCACAGTTCCTTCTCGTGTTCTTCCTTGCAGATGTCGTAGGCAAAGACGTTTGCCGTCCTCAGGGTAGTACAGCCACGTGGCCCATTTCGCCCACTGCATGCTATTAGCCCCCAATTCAGATATGACAGCTTCTTTACCAGACATGTATAAAGCGTTTGATCAATCTTATTTTTTTCGGACGTGTGACTCACCAATCCTTCCTTCATCTGAGCTCGTGCGCGCTGCCCGATCTTGTCCTCGATAAAGTCTCCTCTGAGCATCGCCAACCGCGTGGGAAACACACGCTCCAGATAGTGGGCCGTCGACGCGAGATGAGGTTTGTCGTGCCAAAAGTAAAGAGGTGTAAGATGGACTTTGACATCAGGCTGCGAGGGCGCGTCAAAGTCGCGTGTGAGAGAGGCTGTCAACTCTCGGAGAACGGGGAAGCGGACGACGTCTGCTGATGTGGCATATGAGAGCATGCGTATAGCTGGCAAGCATATGTACTTGATAGGTGCTTCCGGGTCAGACTCGTGGGTTTTCATGATCTGTAGCATGGGCTCGATAGGCAAGTCGTGGACCAAGGCCCAGTCATGCTGCTGGATCCAGACGTAGGGGGTTTCGGTTAGCTTGAGGGCTGATCGCACTGCTAAGCCAAAGCCAAGACGTCGCGAGGGCTCTACAAATGTGACCCTTTTGTCGCGCGTCTGGGCTGTAGTGTAGCTCACGCTGTTCTGAGGGTCGTTGGGGCTGCCATATTCGGCTGTATCATTGCTGTAGGTGAACAAGACTTGTCCATCACCCTGGCAATACTGTTCAAGAATGAGCGCCTTCACGTTGTGCTTGTAGGAGGCAAAGTCTGCCGCTTGCTGAGCAGTAACGTAACCCTTTTTGAGCCGGGCTGTCGAGACGACCTGGTCATAGGCATCAAAGACGACAATCACTCTGCAGGCTGTGAGAGATGGGCAATGGCGGTCAAAGGACTCGAGAATGGACGAGATCAGTTCTGTCGAGGGCGCAGATGGAGTGACCGAGGTGGTTATGATGACGGTCAACAGATCGCCGATGGGTGTGTCTATCATGCTACAACTCAATCCAATCAGTCTTGAGTTAAATACTTCATTTGAGGCACTGGTCAACTGCAAACTCACTTGTTAATTGCATTTCGCGGTCCTGTGGATGTTGACAGCATCTGGCTCGGGGCAAGGAGTCTGTCCGCCATCCGAGGACCCAATCAGTTCCGACTCTCCTTCCTTTCGCTTCACAAGATCAACATCTCCGCCGCTAAATGATTGTTTATGTTGAAGGTAGTGTGGTTGTAGTGGAAAGTGTTGATGTTCTGGCTACGTTGACACAAGAGAGTCAGGCTACCTTACCAAGTGGGGTGGTGCTTCAAACAATTTAAATCGTTTTTTTCCTCTCTGTGGAGAAAATCCTTGTACCTCACGAATCGTCTTTTTGCCGTACTAACGGCTGACCCATATCCTTTATGCCTCAGAGCACATATAATCATAAAATTTAAGACTGCTACTACCTTAGAAACTCAATGGCACTGGATCTTCATATTCCACCTTGTATGCACTTCCCTGCTCACCCTCAGCACCAGCCGCCGGTAGATCAGCCGCCGCGGATTCAGATCGAGGGACCGCTCAGCTCTGTCAGGAAACTACTGCCTGGGGTAAAATGGCAGCTTGAGGGCTCGCTTGGGCTGACTCTGCAGGCAGCCGGCGCAGAGCTTGCGAGAGTGGCTTTCCGGGTAATATGCGGACAGGATGTCTGTCCTGAGGTCAATGGTGATATGGTTGTGCGAGATGAGCACCTAGGCTGGGTGAAGGAGGATCCCAGGCCATGGACGTGAGTGAGGTATCGGATCTCATCCGTCAATTTTACATCCGGTTGCTAACTGCTACCTACTGATTCGCAGTAGGATTGACTACTACGGCGTTACGTTTGACCACATTGTTCCTCCTGGCGATACTGATCCTGAGATCTTACAGATCAATATCATCGAGATGGATGATGATGCGGGAGCATATGCAAACGAACATTTGCCGTTTGCTGTAGACCCAGCAGAATATAGAGGGAGGAAGGTACTGGCAGTGCCGAGATGTTGCCAGAAGAGGAAGGGTACACAGGATCGTGGACGAATAAATGAGTCGGTGATTAGGAGAGAGGAACTACTAAGAGAACTGGGAGAGAGTTAAAGAAGGGGGAAGCGGCCGGAAGAAAGTAGCTGCTGATGGAGACGGAGGCCATGGCGGGCGCCCCGGGTCATGCCGAGCTCGTACAAGAGATGGTGCGTCGGTTCATGATCCGGCTGCCGCTCTAGGACAAGCCGGTGCCGCTGTACGTGATGTCGTGGCTAGGGACCCTGCGGACATACGGCATGCACATCACATACAAAACACCGGTCGAAGGGCAGATCTACTGGGTTGGCGACGTGATGCACTACCGGTGTTTGTGCGCTATATGATATCGTCGGGTGAGTTGTTAATGGCTCTATAAGCTAAATGGGCACTCCTAATTGCTTTTGGCTACAAAGCGGCGAGATTGACTGTGGAAAAACGATGTTGTGTGAAGATGTAAAGTGAGCCTAATGAGAAAATTTGCTCGATCGCAAGGAGGCTAAATTAGCAGAGTAGATACACCACAACGCCCTCATCCAAATTTCACATCAAGTTTCTCAAACCGCCAGCATAATTGAGGCAAGAAAATAGAAGAATACAAAAATAATGAGGCATTGGAAGGAACATTTTGGTGCACCAAGTGAGAGAACTCGCATTCCCTTGTTCGGGGTGCAGACAAGGTTCCTCCTACTGTGACGCGTAACACGAGAGGTCAGTGCATGATACGGGCCACTGGAGCTTTTTGGAGGTGGTTGGAAATGGCCAGATGGTAAATTATCGGGTGTGACAGTCTCTCAACATCAGATACGATCATGGAATCGTTGGATTTAACCAGCATCTGTTCAGCCAGTAAAGCCAGGACTGCTGTAAATTGTTGTACAGTTGGGCTTGTCATGGCCACATCGCATGATTCAACAATTGGGCATCCATCTACGGCCAGCCTCAATAACAAGATGATCGCTTATAGCGTTAGACAGACTCTGCATCTGCTGTTTCACTCATCAGCAGTTGCAGGGCCAAGTTGCAGACAATAACGTGGATCAACAATGCATCAAATTATCGTGTCTCCATACACAGTACCATCATCGGCATTCCCGCAAGCCATTTCTTTCCTTTTTAATTGACGCCCAAGCCGCTCGTAGCACTCTGATGGAACCAGGCTAAACATTAATTCCAGTCTGTTAAATGCAAGTCATCGACTCTTGCGTCAACGTTACGCTTCAACGCATGACACTCGTAAAAACCATCTGCGGATTGTAACACTGTACAACGGACACTGTCTTATTTTTAGCACCCATCCAATTCAATTCAGTGGTTGGGGGCCCCTAATGCCCCTGGAGAAGCCCCTAGCACAGAACCCCTGAGCTAAACTTCCCAACCACGCAGAAAAAACCACCCGCAGCATCATCATCATCACCAACCTCTCCCCTTTCCAGCCATCGGCTTTTCTCTCTACCTTTCTAAAACAGACGCCGGCACCAAAGAGAGTTTCTGTACACTTTTCATTCCTCTCATCATCATTTTGTCTCTCTTGTTTCTTTTTGCACATACCAAAACTACCTGCATCGAAATATTGACTTACTCACCTCATCTTGCCCCCCAACCCCCAATATCATGGCGACAATGGCGGCAAACCCTCACCAACCTCGCTACGACCTCGAGGATCCGGGCTACCCTCGCAGCGCCCGTGAGACTCGTGAAGCTGCTCGCGCGGCGAAGAATGGCTCAAGCCCTCGCTACAGACGCACTCAATCCCCCGAGGCCGACGATTATCGCTTCCCCGTAACAGAAGACGGAATGCGCTCTCCGACTTCTGACGTGGCATTGCAGGATGCCATGCTCGCACAAGCACAGCAGCAGCAGGTGAGTAGCCGTGAAAACCTAGTCTAGCTCATGATCTGCGCGTCATTGTTCTTCCGCCCACTAACTCTATCATGCAGCAGCGTGTCGTTCCGGTTGGCCAGCAGCAGAGTCAGCAGGGTCGTAATGGAGGGCAGCGCAGGCAACCACCCTCCAACAACGTCCCCAGCCGTGGACCTTCTCAGCAGATGCCTCCTAATTACCCCGGCGGCCCCATGGAGAATGGTCCCCAGCAGCACGCGGGCGGCCCTAGGGAGCCCAGAGAGGGAGCTCGCTACAGGCGTCAGTCACGTCGTGCCTCTGAGTCGGAGCAGTCTAGACAACCTGCGGGTGATTCGCCTACGAGACCAGCACCAAACACTCAGCAAAACCGCATGTCTCAGACTGAGGCTGCTCTCCAGCATCAGCACCAGCAGCAGCAACAGCATCAGCGTCGAATAGCTTCGCCAGACCGTTTGGCCGTACCTGGCAACAACATCAACCGCCTTCAAAGCCCCAGCATCCAAAAGAGCGTCCTCCAGCCTCTTGAGCAAAAGATTCAAGAGTACGACCATCTCATGCACGACGCCCAGGCTCAGATGTCCCAGTTCGACGAGGAACTCCGCGCTCTCCAGGAACGACGACGTCAGGCCGAGGAGCGCTTCATCGAGGCCAAGTCCAAGCACGACGAGTATGAGAGGCAGCACCAGGACGTGGGCAGGGCGCTGCGGGGGGAGCTCGTCAAGGAGCAACCACCACCGCCTGTCCGGCAGCCCGTCCAGCGCATGGATAGCGTCGAGAGCTTTGAGCCGCGGCCTGTGAGCCAGCAGAGTTCGTTCAATCAGAAGCCAAAGGGGCGAGGGATGCTGCGGATGTTCGGCAGGAGTTCCTAAGAGGATCATGATAGATGGGTACATAAACTGGGAGGGATTATGATTATGCGTTAATGACCTGGGAATGGTACTTGAAAATGACGGCCTACTGAATATTTAGTTCTCTGTCCAAGCAAACGGACATTGTTTATGTTTAACTTAATAATACTGGGTTTATTGAGTAAGATGTGTGGGACTCGTTCCCGACCTTTGTGCCTTTGAGGTACCGCAAACTCACTCGATTTCATGCTCAAATAATCTGTATGTGGTTTCTGAGTTGGGTGACCTCCCTTAAGTCTCCTCTCTTGACCAAGCACTCAAGCGACGTCAAACATTTCACATCTTAACGCATGGGTTAGAGTGAAGAACAAGACTGGATTTCACATTCATAGAAGTAGTGGGAGGATGATCTTGTGCACGTGTGAGTTGTATACAGACAAGACTAATCCAGACTGCGCTCTGCTTTTCGGTCGTAGTCATCAAGCCGGACGAGGCCTAGTCTTTGAAAGACTTGATATAGCCGCGATACTGAACCTGCCCAGAAAGCCGGGGATCGATGAACGACGCTGAGATCGGACAGGTACTGGTGAATGGTGTAGAGTGATACATTACATCTAAGCGAAGCCAAAAACCCTAAACTTAGAGGTTGAATGGCCCAATTGCTCCAAAAGACAGCCGTTTTCCCTCCGGTTCTCTAGTGAGAATGTCTTACTGAAAAATTCATAGAGTGCCAGAAAGTCCACGCTACAATGGTACTGAATTCTAAATGTGGATCAGATATCAGACGAGACTGCTCAGTAATATCACTGAGGATTCCCAAGACACTGTTGGTTCATAATTACACTGGAAGGGTTATCTCGTAAGCGCTGCGAGACTTGACGCTCAAGTAAGTTCTGGGAATCAACACCACGTACCCAGGCCTCAATGTGCATCTCTACACGGCGAACGGAAAATTGATAAAGTGGTGCGTTGAACTGGATGTAGCTCTGGATATAGCTGGCAGAGTATCGTTTGAAACATAGTCAAGCTCAACAACCGCTGTGAGTTTATGGTAGTAAGCATCACAGCCGTTGCGCGTCGTAGCTCCTCATCACCCTTCTGCTGAGTCAAAACCCGTAGGTCCAGAGGACTCATCCAAATGTTACAGATACAAGATACCAACCACGTCTGGCTTAAGCTGGCAGGCAAAAGGGCCTCGATGGGTGCTACCAATCCGCTCAAGTCAACTTAACTGGTAAAGCAGTTTGAGCCATCAAATGATGAAACCGTCTCTTATGGCCAACAGGCGTCTATGTTTTACACTGTGGCATCATCGTGCCATGTTGAAAGTCATTGTTCAAATATTAGACATTAAATCATTATTCTTGAATACAGCTACACTTGGGTTGGTGTCGAGGTACAATTCATAGACACTCTCATCATCGCACCTGGGTCGATGACACGGTAAACTCAACCTCCTTTGTAATTCCATCAGGCCGCGAGGGTATAATTTCATCCGAGCTTGCCTCGCCGGCGTGGATAAACATGTCGCGGTTGTGGCCGCTGTTGCTCCTCGTGGCAGACCGCCCAGTGTGGCTCTTCCATGCCGAGTGAGACCCGTGGTCCCCGAGAGGGATACTGCCGGGGCCGGGGCCGTTCTTGTATTTGCTCGTGTTGTTTGACGATAGCAGGGAGCCGAAGAAGGGCTTGAGCTTCTGTCTCATCCATCCCCACGTCATGGGCAAGCTAGAGGTAGCTACGGCGACGAAGGATTCTCGTACGGCCCACGAGGAGCCTTCCTGTGGTCCTGTGCGAGGGTTCTTGAGAGGGGCGTTAGAGCTATGAAATCAAGATGCCAAGTATAAAGAACGTACCTTGAGGATTAGAATGCATCGCATCAAACCTGCGAACATGACAAAGATCCCGCCGGAGAAGAGCACTAAAAGACCATACTTCTTGATCTTGGGGATCCGAGCGCCCCAGAGCATAGGAAGTGGAATAGCTAGTAGGTAGACGTCGGTAATGATGTTGAGGATAACGATAATAAAGATGTATAGCTTTGACAAAGCCGGTTGGCAGAGGTCTAGGTAGGACGTTAGCACAATGCGCGTTGCAACCTTGTCTTATTGCACGGGTCAACTACTGCGTAACCAATATGCAAGTCAACTTACTTCCTGGGTTAGGATTTATCTGCCAAAAGTGGTGGAATGGCTGGCAGCTGAAGAGAATGCAGCAGATGATGGCGACATAAGTCGTAATGATCATGCCAAAGCCAACCCAGATTCGAGTCTTGTAATTTGTAAGGCCGGCCTGGATAGTGTCAGCTGCTGAGCACGCACTCCTATATCAAGGGTGAGTACTAACAGTTAGACGAAAATAGAATGCACACAGCGCACCCTTGATGATCCATAACACTGTTGCATACATGGCCCAACCTGCCACCTGAATCTTGGATCCTCCAACCCTGTAACAGATACCTTAGTGAAACACTCCTTATTGTCTCAGAGGCCAACGCTAAACAAACCTCAGACTGTATTCTTCGCTATCGGGGGACAAAGCGGCGCGCTGCTCTGGCGACATGGCACTGTTGGTGTAGCCTTTGTACTTTGCGCCGACAGTATAGGCGAGCGACGTCTCGATCGAATACGGCACGATCACCAGCAGCATTAGGTAGTCGTCGGCCTCGAAGTTGCGGATACCGACTTGTTTTATGCGGGCGTACGTGCGCAGAAAGATGATGCAGATGCCGATGGAGAGCAGCGTGAATGCCTCAGCGGCAAAGGACGAGTGGGAAGACATCGTTTTGGCGCGATCGTGAGAGTCGTGACAAGCAAACGGACGCACGTCCGCTCAGACGGAAACACCTCTTTAAAGGAACGACAAACAGCGGACGGACTTGTGCATCATCGCGTTGCCACTTTCAGGGCCCATCCATGGACATATCTCGAAGGGTTTTAGGGGGTTGCTACGGCTCCGCCGAGAGCCCACCGTCGCTAACCACACAGACCCTTACTACGTAGTATTGTACTGGAAGACATCTTATCCAGCCCGCTGCTGGGCGGCAGGACTCGCAAACAGGTGATAGGATGAAGCACAGATGCCAGGCGGAGCTTCACGCGTGGTTCATGCCCCCGCCACGAGGGACCGGGGATTATTTGCGGTGGCAAGATCCGACCGTCTAGTCAGAAGGGAGATCGACACAGCGCTAATCCGTGTTTATCCTCCATTTGTCGAGGTGCGAGTCAGGTGCTGCTGGTTTCAGTCAAGACTGCCTTGGAAGACCCATACTTCTGACTCGAAGAAAACGTGGCCTTGAGTCGGCTAGCTAGGATCGGAAATGTCATACCCTGCGAAGGAGAGGGTTGATCGAAGCACAGCGCCATGGTCCGGGAGGAGAGCGGCAGAGGGAAACCCCTGCTTGTTTCTTCTCCATACTTGTGACGATCTCTGTGTCGTGCCAATGGGGTTCGTTCCCTGCGGCCATGCGACGTGAGACGTTGAGGATCCCGGGAACACGCCATGTTGGTACGGTTAAAGCCGAGTTCCCGATGTGTTGTTGGTTGCTGACCATCCTTACACGCAGCGATAAGAGCCTCATCGACATCCAACATGCGAGATGCTGTAAACAAACAGAGGTCACACCTAATCTGATTTCCCAGCCAGATTCGCTACCGATGAGGCACGGGAGATCTTAGGTGCAACTGAGCCGCAGCAGGATCGGTTCCGCAATCAGGCCTGACTCAGGGGGCGCAAGATGACGGGCTGGTCCTGGCTTGGCGAAGAGTGAGCAGAAACATGGTTGGCAGAGGTTTGTACTTGTGGCACGATGGGGCTCGTCTGGTGGCCGAGGTTGCTTTATCCACATTGCCTCCAAGCCCTCTTCGAGGACCTGTATATTTTTTTTTCTGCCCAAGGTCAGGGGGAGCTGACAGTTTCTCCTGAAGCGTTCGGTCGTTATCCGAGTGGGACTATGTCATCATACACTCAGCATCAGACGAGCTAGAATGGACACAGAGAGGTCTGGAGTATTGGTTTGACAGAGACGGAAACCATGGCGCTTCTGATAAACAGTAAACGCTATTGCCGGGAGAATCTCCCGCTGGAATCAATAACTTCTTTTAGTCTTGTCCACTAACGATTTAGGCCTGATCTCGGAATGATTATTCATCTTCTCGTCCGTGCTCGTCCCGCTTTGACTCAGATTGTGATCGGGATTGTTGAACATGGCTCATCAGGGTAGCCCAGTCCGTAGCGTGCCAATGGCTTCCGTTATTCCAAGGACGGAGGCAATCATGGTCCATGGTCAGTGCTACAAGTACTCTTGTCCACTTGTTGAAAGGTAATGGAAGTTGAAGCTCGCTAACATCATCTACCCTGCAGAGAGACCATTAAGTCGTGGTTAACCGTGTCCGAATCCATTTGTGCTTTCTTTTGCTCATTAACCCATATTTTAACCACGTATGAGTTTCCACCTTTCGAGGGCAGAGGAAATTACTCGGAATATTGTTGTGTTTTCCCATGCAGACAAACAAGAACGAGCTAGTAGAATGGGATGTCATATGTAGCCTAGCCCCGTTGTTAGGAAGCTTTACACTTACCTACCCATGAGTGTTCATAAGTGATCTTCAAACTGATTACGATCAATTCAATCATATACCTCCCTGATGTTCAACCGGTCGCTATCGAGCGAACTGAAACTGGCCCGTCTGATCGTTAAAGCACTTCCAACTGCGCAATGACACCGTCACGTGTCTAAACACAAGCCAAAAGTATAATTGTCTGATGACGTCTTACACTCTTGCGTACGTAAAGACGTCAGATTGACGGATGAGACCATGGATTGTTCCTTCATTGTGCTCAGCTTAGATTCTGACTTCTCCGACCGGCCGTATATCTCCCTCAGACTCAATACTTTCCGACATCAACATCCAGCTGTTGAATCTTCAAATACCTTGCTGATCACCTTGAAGGCCTTGCGAGTATTTATTTCTAACTAATTCAGCACCTACGATGGAGACCTTGGTTGAGAAGTACTACGCTGGCCTCAATGATCAACAACGTAAACTATTGTACGGCCCCATCGTACTTGAATATGCGCTCATCCAGAGCTGCGCACCAGCACGGCAACAACCAACCGACCAAACATCCGCGCATCCTGACTCCCTCGAATCGGACCTGGAGCTATTCCGATCGCTAACAAATAAGATGGCACAAGTCTGTGATAACCGACGGGGTGCAAGCACAATCACCGCAATCACTATTCTTGATGGCCTGGAGGGACCTAATTACGTACTCGCGGCCAACAGAAAAGGACAAGAAGATGACGAGGAGACAACAGAATTTATCAACAAACTGATTCGTCTAGTTGGAGAGAACCCCGCTAATCTGAACGATGGTCCTCTACGCAAAAAGGTTCTTTGGATGATATTGTCTTTTAACATCAGCCGAGTAGAGGAGTACAAACCGAATCTCGCCAATTCACTCGAAGCTTGCCTCGAGAGCTGTTCTAGACATGACGACGATAACGGTATGAGGTGGTAATATCGTGTACACACTCTTGCTAACAACTAGCCAACGCAGCTGGTCTAGAGCGAGAGCTTAAAGAGTTGAAACAGAAATGCGAGTTTCCTATCGATACCATGCGAGGCCAGGAACAGACTAAATGTTCGTTCGTTATGCACAAACGTCTGGAATACCACTCTGACTCTGGGTTACAGGCATCCATGATTGTGAAAGCTTGATCAACGCAGTCTGGAACTTGAAACAAGGCGAAGTTGAAGCAGCGATCGAATCCAAAGCACGTGATGGAGAGTTCACTCGGTCTGAGCCCTGGTGCGAGCTACGACACTATCTCGGTCGATGGCGCTCCTTTCGTCAAGCAGCAGAGGTCATCGTAGCCGCAGCTAAACGATGGCCCCTTCTGTTTCAGAACGTTGAAACTACTATAATACCTCCAAGCAAAAGGATGCACAAGCCCCTACCCAAGTCAAATTTGACTGCAGTCGACATAGTTGACGAAATGAGCCATGAAGACAAAGCATCAGCTTCGACTCTCAAGCAGCACGCCCAAGATATGCAACGATTCGGCCTTGACGAGAAAATTCGGGAGCAAATAGCCAAACAGAAATTCCGGCCTATAGTCCACGCAGAAGTGCTCATCCACGATTATCTCCTCAAGCAAGACATTACACATCCAAGCAGATTCTGGAACCACTGGCAATACATAGGAACTAGCAAGCCCACCTGTCGCCTATGTCACTACTACTTTACATCGCATACGAACCGAATTGAGGTGCGTTCATCGCATCTCAATCTCTATCCGAACTGGCGACTTCCAGACGCCCCTGACGAAGCCGACGGCGAAGCTTGGGAGGCGCACGACAAGCTACTTGGTAGAATTGCTCAAATGGTTTGCGATGATGCTAAGAGAACGCTTGAGCAGAGGACGACGGGGGGTAAGGCTCATGACTCGAATACTTATTCGGCCACGCCGAGATATTTGGTGTCTCGGCGAGAAGAATCGTCTCAAGACGAAAGCGCGGCTGAGGCATCGACGGGCTCGCTGGTTGATACAGACGAAGAAGTGGCCAGCGCGGCAGGGTCTGATTAGGAGCGGCCGGATGAGATGCTTCAGTATCCAGCTTTGATCATGGATGTATTTTGAAAACAACTTCACTTAAAATACAAACTATAAATTTATTCTTACTTCCTAGTATTATATTGCAAGTTACACCTGTAGTTTAAACACGATGCTCGATAGTAGTACGGAGCCTGCAATCATCCATAACGAAAGTCCATTACATATGGGTACAATAACTTAACAATCGAGAGCCTTGATTTCAGAATGAGCAATAAGACAACCATCCAACACGACACTTCTGTTGTAGAACTTCAATCTTTTTCACCTGGTCAAGGACCAAGCAAGACATGCACCCCGTGGGCTATATCTCTACCATTTGCATAATTATAGATTCCAACCGGCTAGCGAACCTGTGATGTAAGTAAGAGAGACTCCAGTCACTCTTAAATCTATCGTTGCTATCATCTCGGCGTAAGCCGACTTCTTGGTATTTAACTGTCCGCTCAGCTTATGCTCCTAACAGGAATATTGCATACCATCACTCCGCCGAATGTACAGCCTCACACACAAGAAATATCAAGTTGCGACTCTCTCAGTCGACCAAGTGAACAAATCACTCCAAGTGGCTATGCATGCAATGGCAACTTCCACGAAGGTAAGAGAAGACGTTAGTCTTGCGTACCCAAGCTGACCCCTCTAGCAACTGAGCAAACTGCGACCGGTTCCGCGCGACACGCACTGCAACTGCTCGATGACATCCCTGCAGACATTGACGTCGACTTTGTTGTAACGGATACATTTGTGCCTCGTTTCTCCTTGAGAGGCGGATCACTGATTCGGAGGCAGAACCACGCAGATGTTTACTCTGTATATAACGTTGATGGCGGTCTTCTTAATACCGGCTGTGAAGCTCGCGCCTTCATCTTTGACGAAGTACCCGCGAAGCTTAACCGACATCACAAACGATGTATCCAACGCTTAAAAGGGCATGTCCTTCTGGATACATGGGGCATATACGACACTGGTCCACAGCCGAGACATGACGGTGATAATGATAGTCATGAGACGAGCGAAGAGATAATAATGCGGTACAGAAACGACTCGATTGAGTCCAGCCTTCTGAAACAAGCTTTATGGACAGAACAGCTATAAAAGGGATCGTTCAAGTGGGAGGTAGCGCGCATCCGACAGCTAGAATGATGCTGAACAAAAAGGAGATAGAAGAAGGCGGCAAAATCCTCAAAGACTTCTTTACCTTCCGACGGGAAACCCCCTGTTGAGTTAGAAACAGCTACAAGTATTCCCAGTGATTCACATGACGACTCGGTCTTTAGGGCTTTGATACTATTGTATCTTGCGTACGATGACGAGGGCAACCTCCGCTCACTCACGCAACTGAATCTCCCTGACGGCTTCATCAATATGTCCATGCTAAGAGCATGGATCAATTCCCTCGAGAACCATCGCCTTTGCTTGACAGGGGGCCTCAGAGATCTCGAAGACCTTTCGTGCGCATACCAAACAAGACGTGACTGGCTTTGGGAATTGGGGAGCGAAGTCTGGTGGACGGGCTATCGCCAGCCTTTCTCAGGCATGCACATTGCGCCTTCATAGCAAGCAGCTGCGAGGGCGTTGAATGTCCTTGTTAAGGGCACAAGCCCCCAACGCGAGGTGCTTATTCACATGTAAATCCCTTTGGGGGACAAAAGCGAACTCTTGTGGTCATTACAATCGGTCGTTTTAGTTCATTCCAAACTGATACATCGTTTCTATTAAAACATTCGAGAATTCCTAATATACACGATGCTGTCTGAGTTGCGTTTCCGTTTGAGAGAGCAGACGCAACTTAAAAAGCATCGTGTATATTAGGAACTCTCGACGAAGTACTGTGCGTGCTGTAAACACCCGTGTCCAACGTAGAGACGGCGGCACTCATGTACAAGCCACCGTCTTCGTTAACACTCGAAAAAATCAGAACGCCCACCTAACTTATATCTGTTTAAAATTAAGGAAAGTCCCGAGTGGGTGCTGATTACACCCCGGGTATTGCTTGGGCGGTGCGGCGAGGCCTTGCTGTTGAGCAAGTCGTGAGATACCATCATGGTGGACTTGTTCAAAGTCCTTGATGACACCCCGTCCAAACACAGCAGCCCAAGGAGTTAAGATCATAGCACAAAGTCCGCAGAGCTTCGTCGGTCATCTCTACACGACGTGCAGGAGCCGCAACTCTGTAAGGCCACTCACTCCTTTTCGGGTCAACTGCAAAGGGCCGCGGCGCTCAAACAAGATTACCTTTGTCATTCGAGGCAACCACCCAGAGGTCCGCACAGCGTAATCTCTTGGAGAATGCAACATCTCGGATAACAGAAATCCTGCGCGCGGCCCTTTGCACTTGTCCCGAAAAGGAGCTCTTCCTTCGGCTCAGATCAGATCGCCGTTCATTGTCTGTTTTTTGGGTCTTCCCCTCTTTCGTCTACCACACTTGTCGATGTGAAGCTCATGCGCGCGGATATTGTAGACGGCGTGGCCACAGCTACAGCGGTAAGGGCTGCGGCCAGTGCAGTTATTTCTCTTCAAATGGTTGCAATGCTTGTCCTTTCGTCCAGAGTGTCCGCAGCGGCAGAGATACAAGGCGCGATGATGGGTATTCTTCAGATGCCGCTTTAGAGACCTGAGTTCATTGTGTGTCCCACATGTTGCTCTGCCGCAATGGAATGGTTTTGAGATGTCGTGGTACGACACGAGATGGATGCTACTAGGCGTCAGAAATGAGCCTACACAAATAACGCAGGGCCACACATACATGTGAGAATCGACGTCGTCAAACGGCGCCCCGCAAACGTCGCAGCTAGGCTGTGACACATTGGTCGCGGGGCTCGACGTTGTGGATTCTGAAGATGCCTTCTCGCGCGAACTGGTTGCTGGTGAGCTGAACGTAGGCGCATTGCTGCTCGGAGAGATAGCGCATGTTGACAGAGGAGATGGTTGTGGCTGTAAGCCAGAAACAGGGTGCTGAACAGTTAAAGGATCTGGAGCTTCGGGAAGTAAGGTTAAGCCTTTTTGCGTGGTGACAGGTCCAAGACCACGGGGTTCGATGGCTGGCGATGAGCTGGTGAAAGACGGTTCCCCACAAACGGCCGCGTTTTGACGTCTCTGCTGTGCAGGATATCCGATGTCGGCATCGTAATTGTGGTGATCGTATCTTTCCTCATCGCGCAAACCATCCATGAACCCGGTCATATCATTCCCAACACCAGGCAAAGGTACGAGAATCACGGGATCGTGATCCCCGTACCCCAAGTCGAGCTGCCATTGCAAGTCGGCGATGCCGCTCGTCAATGGTTCTAGGTGATGATCATCGTGGCTCCTTCGAATGGCGGAAACGCCGAGACTACGCTCGGCGCTGGCCTGTTGCCAAGTTGGAGCTCAACGGTGAGGGCCCTGCCAAGCAGGGGCGAGTAGAGGGCAACCGGGGTGGTTCGGTTTTGGTGAAGCAGTATAGAGCCTTTGACGACGGCCCTTTTGGTGTTGATGGGTAACTTGCGTTACCCGGGGCCGACTCGACGACCCTCGAGAGTCGACAGCTTCGCGAGCTGCAGCAGCAGCGTTGCTAGCAGTGCTTGCCTGGAGTGCGATGTTATGGAGAAGTAATTGGGGTTCGAGGCTGATTCAAGATGGGTCACCTGGTGGATGTAGACAACCCGGCC
>JAJODA010000106.1:0-14849 GCA_021730345.1 Fusarium cicatricum | reverse complement strand
GTCCCCAGGTTCGTCATCTAGCTTTGCGGCTGCTCCCACCCTTCAAGAGCAATGCTTTTCTGGCACTAGCTCGAACCGTGCACTCACCACGATTGCAGGTCATGAGCGTCGTGAGCGCCGTCGCTCCCGCTCTCCCGCCACAGTTGATCGATACGAACCCCGACCCCGTCGAGATGACCGCGACCGCGATCGAGACGACCGACGTCGTATCACGTCGCCGCCTGCCAACATTGACCGGTACGTGCCCGGTCAGGAGCCCGGCGCCTCCGGTAGCCTGACGGTGAATCCTCTTGCGGATCCAGTCAAGCTCCCGTACCAGGTCGGCTTCTCCTACTTTGGCGAGTGGTGGAGAATGAACGAAAAAATCAAGGAAGAAAAGGAGCGAGTTCGAACTGGTCGTCGGCGCGAACCCGAGAGAGCCCGTGGACCAAGAGAAGCTCAGGAGGAGCGCGAGAAGGAAAAGGCCAAGATTCAGGCCGCTTACGACACCTACAAGGAGGAGCTCCAGGCCAAGATGGCGCGGGCATTTGTTTCCGAGCATAAGAAAGAACAATGGTTCAAGGAGAGATATGTCCCCGAAATTCGGGACGATTTCCGAAACAAGCTCAACGAGCATCGACGCGGTGCCTACAGCCAGTGGGAGCAGGATCTTGAGTCTGGTACCTTTGATGACTTCTCCCTGGAAGGCCTTCCTAAGAGTGAGAGCAACGGTAGTGGTGGAGTGGTTGAAAAGGAAGAAGGTGAGGCAACAGCTACGAACGAGATTCTTGGCGTTGGCGACCTGGTACCAGCAAATGGAGCAGATATCCGGGACGAAAACCAATTTCAGCCAACTCTGCTTATCAAGACGATTGCTCCTCATGTCAGCCGCCAGAATCTCGAGGCCTTTTGCAAGGAACACCTTGGCGAGGAGGAAGGCGGATTCAAGTGGCTTTCACTCTCAGACCCAAACCCTAGCAAGCGATACCATCGTATCGGATGGGTGATGCTGCACCCCTCTTCCGAGACTGCGCTCCCAGTCGAACGTATTGATCCCAAGGATGAGGATGGCGATGAGTCGATAAGATCGCCTCAGCCAGTATCCACTGCTGAGAAAGCCCTCGATGCTATCAATGGAAAGACTGTCAAGGATGAGGTTCGGGGTGATTTTGTCTGCCATGTTGGTGTTCACAATCCGCCTGTCAACCCAAGGAAGAAGGCACTTTGGGATCTTTTTTCCGCGCCCGAGCGCATCGACAGGGACCTTCTTCTCGTGCAACGAATTGTCAATAAGTTTGAGGAAGATTTTGGTTCCGACTTCCAGGCAACATTGAAGATTGAAGAGAAGGTCGAAGACATGAGGAATGCTGGCCAGCTCCAGCCGGCTGTGGCTCCAACGCCTGTCAAGAAGGTCAAGAAGACGCGAGAAGTTGGCATGGACGAAGCCATGGACGAAGAGGAAGATGGTGCCATTGAAGCTGAGGAGGAGGAGGAAGAGGAGGGGGCCGTTGACGAGGACGAGGCTGATGATGAGGATCTTCTGGTCAAAAAGAAGCAGCTCGATCTTCTGATCGAGTATCTGCGCCGAGTCTTCAACTTTTGTTTCTTCTGCGTCTTCGAGAGCGATTCGATCCACGAGCTTACGCGAAAATGCCCAGGTGGCCATCTGCGTCGACCTCGTAGCACACTATCGGCCGCAGCCAAGGCCGTCGCAAGAGCTAGTGCTAACGGAGAACCCTTCCCTGGCAAGAAGCGCGGAGAAGGGGCTGATGAGCCAGAGAGTGAGCCTGTCGAGGGGGATAAGAAGTTTCGAAACACATCCAACAAGACCGAGCAACAGCTCCTCCGGGCGTTCAACTGGGTCAAGACGTTTGAGGACAAGTTGACCCAGATTCTAGATCCCTACGCTGTCGACATCCGGAAGCTCGGTGGCCGCCCCGTGGATGAGTCTGTTGACGAGGAACTGGTGAAGCATGTTAAACAAGAGGATGAGCACAAGTGGAGATGTAAGGCTCCTGAATGCTCCAAGCTTTTCAAAGAGGAGCATTTCTGGCGCAAGCATGTGGAGAAGCGTCATGCTGAGTGGCTCGAGAGCTTAAAGCAGGAGGTAAGTTGTGGTTTATTCCGGAACAAGTTATGCAAAGCTAACAGTGTTTCCTCCCAGTTTGAGCTCATCAATTCATACATTATGGATCCCGCACATATCGCCCCGTCCAGAACGGACGCGAACTCGAATGGCCACTTCCCACCAGGTAACGGTCAGTCAGGCACTGGAACGCCCCGAGGTTTCAACCTTCAGAACTTTGCCATGAACGGCATGATGGGCGGCATGCCTGGATTCCCCATGGCTCCAGGGACCTTTCCTCCTATGTTTGCCAACATGCAATCGGGTGGCTGGAACCCGATGGGCGATGACCGGTCTGGGGGTCCCATCCGCCGAGGGGGCATGGGCGGTGGCCGCGGTCAATTCCGCAGCGGGCCATATGATCGTCGTGGAGGAAACCGTTACGACGGTGGACGGAACCGAGTGGGTGGTTCCCGATGGGGAGATGGTGCTGGAGGAGCCGCTGGGGGACCTCGTGAAGCTGTTCAAGGTCGAAGCCTCAAGAGCTACGAGGACCTGGACCAGGTATCCGGTGGCGGAGCTGGGGAGCTCAACTACTAGACTGCTTTACTGCCTGATAAAGCCTAGCAAACTCGAGAGTCATCAGTGGGGCTGGAGTTGGTTGCTTTCTTGCCGTGGGTTTCCTGGGCATCTGAAATTGGGGGGATATCATGAGCAATAACGGGCCATGATATCCCGTGTAGAATATGCAGCAGCTTATTATTTCCCGTACTCTTGCTGGTTTCTTGAGCATTCGTAAATTCCATTTCCTTGTCCTTACCGCCTCTGCTTGTATCTATCTAGTTTAATAGTCTAAAACAAGAGCCTCCCCATTCCTCTAACCCATCATCACAACGATATCAATGTGCCTCGGTGAAAGGTGAGCTAGTGCACTGGTGGGGCTTTCCAGGCTGTTATCTGGCCAATGGTGGGTCGCGATAAGATATTTTCGCAACCACACATCCCCACAGCCCACCTTTTTTTTCTGTGGTGAACTTTCCACTGCGAACTCAGTCAAGCCAGCGCCCAAGGATTCCCAAGTCGCAAAGATGGGACTCCTCGCAGAGAACAAGATGTAAGGAGCCTGGCGCACATACGTAATCGACGCGGTAGGGAAGACACTCGCTAATCTGTCGATAACAGCCGACGAAAGATCAACAAAGACCCCAACAATACCAAATGGACCCGTGACACCAATACGTTTGGACAAAAGATCCTTCGCTCCCAGGGCTGGGAACCGGGCCAGTTCCTCGGAGCCCAGGATGCGCCGCACTCGGAACTACACACGGCCGCGAACGCATCGTACATCCGCGTCATTCTCAAGGATGACATGAAGGGACTGGGCTTTAGCAAGTCCAAGGAAGATGAGATCACGGGTCTTGATGTGTTTCAAGACCTCCTGAGCCGTCTGAATGGAAAGGCCGAGGTTGCCATCGAGGAAGACCAGCAGGCGCGACTTGCTGTCAAGACCAACTACTTTGTCGAACAACGATATGGGCCTATGAGGTTTGTGTATGGCGGTCTCTTGGTGGGCGACGAGATGAAGGCGAAGGAGGAGGACGAGCCTAAAGTTTCCGAGACAACAAAGGATGAGGATGTGACCATGGATGCGGCACCAACACCAAAAGAAGCGAAGAAGGACAAGAAGTCAAAGAAGAGAAAAGCCAGCGACGACGAAGACAATTCCTCCAGCCAAGAAACCGAGTCGAAGAGCAAGAAGAGACGCAAGGAGGAGCGCAAGCTGAGGGAGAACCAGAGCAGCACCGACACCGATAACGTCAAGTCGAAGAAGGACAAGAAATCCAAAAAGGACAAGTCCAAGAAGTCGAGTGGTGAAGTCTCAGACGATGAGGACACGCCATCCGAAGAGCGAACCAAGAAGCGCAAGTCCAAGTCCAAGGACAAGAGCCGGTCTTCTTCGGACTCGGAGGATGACAAGGTGAAGGACAAGAAGTCAAAGAAGGAGAAGAAAGAGAAGAAGGAAAAGAAGAAGCGCAAGAAGGAGGAGGCCGCAGCATCGGCATCTAGCAGCACCGCCGTGACACAAGAGTCTACACCCGCATTCTCGGCGCCCGCGACAGGAACGACAACGCCATCGGGGACGTCGACACCACGAGGAAGCAGGAACTTTGTGCGTTCACGGTTCATTGCGCAGAAGAGGCAGGCCGTGTTGGATACCAAGGCGTTGAACCAGGTTTGTGCTGTCCAGATTTTGGTCCTTTGATCTCCAGTTGCTAACGATGAGTAGATTTTCATGGTCAAGGCTTAGACACGGATATTTAATCTTTGATGCGAAGAAACATAAATGTCTAGATGGATGAGTGTTGATAGACTACATACAGTATGCGAGTGTGCATCATTGATGTTGAACTGGAAAGTAGCAAAGGTTGGAAGAGTCTGTGGGGATATTCCGAGTCGAATCAGTATCTTACTAGCAGATATTGGCACTACAAAACTTGGGCTGGAAAGCTCATCGATTTTTCGGAAGAGGTCATCACGGCACAAGAGTGGCAGCATGGCGAATTGGATGCAAATCATTTACATTATCTGAGCTATTGATACAACTGAAGTCGTTCTCAGCGTCGAATTCATGGCCACATTACCAGCTAAACGCATCTGGACGAAAAGACAAGACCAAACACCCCGCGAATCATTCTCGCGATATTATCAATACACTGGCCAAAGCCCCTGCTTTCTACGGGTTACTCTGAATTATTTGTTCGCATTCTTGCCAAAGTTGCTGTGACACATTAGCCTTGGTCGTCGTCGTGTAGAGCACTGAGGTGACGCACTTGTGGAAGAGCTGGCTAAAGATGCCGCCCTTTGCTTGCTGATCAGACATGCTCGCACGTCGGGCGTTGTTGGCATCGGAGCCACGCTTCTGCTCGTGGAGGCTGGCGAAGGCGGGCATGAAGCCTGAGCTCTGTCATATAAAGTCAGCATGAGTGAGATGATGCTGTGACAACAAGGTGACATACCCGGCGGCGGCTGCCGGTGTTGCTGGTAGCGGTGTTCTGGGGAGCACCGGAATCCATTATGATGATGGTGTCGAGGTTGAGTGGTGGTGGATGTGGTGTTTCGTGAGTACCCTTTTTAAGACGTAGGGCAGAATGGCAGTCAATGGATGAGTAGGACAAGAGTTCAATTGGAGTTGGTTTAAAGATAAAGAAGCAAGATGAGGAAGAGGGGGGACGAGGCCGAACTTATATGTCAAGAGGCAAGATCGCACAACTTGCCCGTCGATCTTTGAGTTGGACCGACCCGAGGGCTGGACCTTCTGCGTGCCACCACCACTACCACCACCACCACGCGGGAGGGAAGACCAAAACTGCCATCATCACCACTTCTCTTGTCTCTCTCTCTCTCTCTTACACGCAGCAATGCCGCTAAGCAAACCACGCCCTGTATGGCCTAGAGGGTAGCTCCAGCAAATCATAGCTCAGTGTCACTCGTGCATCGTCAGTCCATCCAGTGGAGAGACGGGCTGGGTAAGCTTTGGCCGGGCATCCCCATGCCCATTCTGCATCGAGCAGTAGCACCAACCTTGCCATGACCGAAGTGGCGTCTCTCCTTGCCCTTCTGCCCCTCCATCCCTTGTTCGAGCAACTGAAGCTCTCTGGCGGCGTCGACTTGTACAGCCAACCAGATAACCTCGATCGTCAGACAATGGAGCGAATCTCGACAGCTCTAGTCACGATGAACCCCTCCCCTTCTTTGATCATCACTCAAAAGGGGGAGCTATCTCAGAGCGGGGGTTTCAAAGTGATGGGCGCCTCGCCTGTGAGCATCATCGTCGTGGGCTCCAAGAGGCGCTGATCGTCGGCCACTCGGCGTCAAGCCAGAACGTGGAGAGGGCTTGTCAAAGCAGGTCACACCACCACACTCGGCAGGGGGAATTGCAAACCTCCAGGCTCTGTTAGGTTGCAGGTCGTCCCCCCAGAAATGCATCTGATATGTCGCAGTCTACGAGTTGACGACGTGCCTGCTGCTGCTTTGCGGGAGGCCGGGGAGTAGGCGGGGAGCTCTCACGCTTTGCAATTCCTCCAGGAGGGTGTTACAATATCGGGATTGCCCATGACAAAGGCGTCAATGGGGCAGAATTACAAGACGTCAGACTCCTCCGATTGCTGACTCTCATTGATGACGGCGTCAAAGCACCCATTTTGGCGGCGCGGGGCTAGGGCTGGTGGGGCCGGCCGGTTCGGAGCTTTGTGGGGCCCGAGGACCTCTGTCCCAAGCGAGGGAGGGAAGCGCCGGAAGCGGAGGAGAACAAGCATGAAGAAGCAAATGCAATGCAATGCAACAACAAGGGCAAAAAAGACATGATCACATGAAGGCACGTTTCATGCAGTGAGCCTTTCTGTCTTGAGAGTCAATCCAGGGTCCTCCTTCAACTGTCGTGTGCAAAGTCAACGACGTGGAGGCTTCGGCAGCTGTGGAGCAGGGTCTCATCTTGGACCTCAACTGGCGACATGACCCGTCCCAAATCCTCGATTCCCGCGTCTAGTCAGGGACCCTCCCCATCAGAGATCTCACCAGGGACCTCATCAGGGACCTTGTCAGGGGACCCTTTCCCCATGCGCTTGAACTATCCGGTTTTTTTTTTTTTTTGAATACCTATCCGTTTCGTCTAGTCATGATACTACTTGCACCCCAGTCTAGATGCCCTTCGGCTGCGTTCAACAATAGCCCACACCCCATCTTGTCTTTTCACACATGCACGCACGACACTACTCCTTCTCTAATCTCACCGCAGGGTTTCGCTCGATAAAGTTGAGATCCACCTTGTGGCCCAGCAGCTCCCGGATGTTGGAGATCTTGTACTTGATCATGGTCGGCCGCTCCAGGCTCAGGCCCCAGCCAAACACCCGCATGTCCTTGGGCAGGCCCATGGGCTCCAGCATCTCAGGCCGGAACATGCCGCTGTTGCCGATTTCCACCAGTTTGCCCAGGCCCTCGTGGTAGCTGAAGATCTCCATGCTGGGCTCCGTGTACGGGTTGTAAGCCGGCTTGAACTTGAGGTTGGTGATGCCCATCTTAGTAAAGAAGACCTCCATGAACTCCATCAGACCTCCCAGCGTGAGTCCGTAGTCGGCAATCACTCCCTCCACCTGGTGGAACTCGGCCAAGTGAGTCGCGTCCACCGTCTCGTTGCGGAAGACCCGGTCAATCGAAAAGTATCGCGCGGGGGGTGGTCGTCCGTCAGGGCCCTTCTGCGCCGCCAGTTTGTACAGCATCGCCGTTGAGATGGCCGTCGTGTGCGTTCGGAGAACCAGCCTCTTGGACTCCTCCGCCGCCCAGGGGTATCTGTAGCCGATCGAACCAAACTTGCCGTCCTGGTGCACCTCCTTGATGCTCTCCCAGTACTCGTCCGTGTTCTGCCCGTCCTGCTCTGTCCGCGGCTTGTCGCCCTCCTTAGGGTCCGAGATGTAAAAGGTGTCCTGCAGATCACGAGCAGGGTGCTGCTGTGGCACAAAGAGAGCGTCAAAGTTCCAGAAACCCGTCTCGACAAACTTGTTGGTCGGCATCTCCTCGAAGCCCATCTCGAAGAAGATCTGTCGGAACTCGTGTCGCACCTTGTTGAGCGGGTGGAGGGCGCCGGCGTTCTGGTCCGCCCCGAGGGCCTTGAAGTTGTAGGGCTTGAAGTTGGCCGTCTTCCACGACCCGGACATGATCATGTCGGCTGTCAGGTCCGTCTCCTCCTTCTGAATCTCGAGGGCGAACTTGGTGCCCCTGTCGATCTTGAAGCTGATGACCTTTTGCATCTTGATGAGTTTTCGCTTGCGCAGGTCGGTCAAGATCTTGGGTTCGTGGGTTCGGGTCTCCTTGATCTGCTGCAGCTGCGCTCGGGTAACGTCCTGGATGGACTCGGCCTGTTGTAGCATGGTATTAGTTATCAGCTGCCACAGGTACCAGCTCTGCGTGGGACTTACAGTAGCGACGAGCTTGCCGTCGCTGCTCTTTTTTATCCACTTCTCCTTGAAAGCCTTGCCCTGGCCGACCTTGGTGACCGTCTTGTCGCCAATGGTCTGCTCCAGCTCCTGGATCGTCAACCCCTCGACAGCAGTTCGCAGCGCCTCGAAAACGCGCGCCTCGTGGCTGCCATGCTCTGCAATCTGCTCCGCCTCGGGCTCGAGAATAGCCTCCTCTCGGTCAATTGTCTCATAGGTGATCATGGATCGCGAGGCCAGACGGTCGAGGGCGGCCTTGATATCCTGGAAGGCGATGGTGGGGAAGGCCTCAGCGGAGAGGAGGGGGCTTTGAGAGGAGAGGGCCTGCAGAATCTGGGAGGTGAGATCCCCCGCGGGGGCAGAGCTTGAGGTCGTCATGATGGCAGGCGTCTCTGTGCTTGAGAAGCTGAGACGAGAGGATCGAGAGTTCGCTCTTGGGGTTGTCCTTGTTCGTCTGAGTCACGGCGGGCTGGGCTTCTCCTGGCAGAAATTATTTGGCCCAGTGCTGCACCACCCACCACTTTCACTGTCGGGTCCGATGGCGGGGTACTCAGGTACCTGCCAATGTCCCGCGTCTCTCGGGCTTATTCTTTCTCCGTATGCCGTTCTCCCCCGTCAGGGCCCTGCCGGTAGTGGGCCTCATTATGTATGTCACACTTGATCCCTGCAATCCTATCATGGCGGTTCTGGTCCATCCCAAGCTCCAGCAAGCCCGTTTCCACTTGTCAAGGCTTCCGTAATACATTATCTCGAATTCGCATACCGTCACCACTTCACTTGTATACATACGACCGAATACCTACCTCTCGAGCTTCCATCAAGCATCCATCCTCCGCCGAAGCTGCCCATGATCTGCACGTGCTTATCCTGAGCTGTCGCCCCTGCTCACATGCAGAACTGGCTCGCCCGCAAGGACAGATGACGAGACCCGATAATGAGCCATGATGCCTCGCCGAGCTCCACGGCGCGAATCGATGCCTCCTCAGACGAGCCTGTCACCGCGCCCTCTGGCAGCCATGTCACCTGGGATCTGCCTTCTGGACAGTCTAGGTCTTCCCGGTCCCGCGCCCAGTCGCAAGCCCAGCGCCGCAAGAAGAAGAAGAATCGGAAGCGGCGCAATCCTGGTTTAGCGAGAAAGTTGGAGTTGATTACGCATTTGCTCAAGAGTCTTGATACCCTGGTGTTTGCAGAGTTAAGCGCGCTGTATTATATGGAGTACGTTGGCTTTCATTCCTTGTCTACATGCCCGACTTGCGCTCACATATGGACTGCTCCAGGTGTTCAATGTTCCGATTCATCCTTCGATCTCTTGGCCAGTACATGTATTTGACACCAAAGGACGAATCTTTTCCCTTTCTCATGCCCGCCAGCCGCATGCATGTCGTTCTGATTCTTGTACCAAACATCATATGCATGCTTCTCCATGTCTTGGCCTCCCTTCCATCCGGTCCCGACTACCATCGAGGATACATGCACGGCGGCCTGGTTATCGACTTTATTGGCCAGAAACCGCCCACATCACGGATTTACTATCTCCTTGCAGATTTCGCTATCCTTGCTATTCAATGTCTAATGCTGACGGTACATACCGAGCGAGAAAGGCTTCGGCTGACCCTCAAGACCTTCCGCCCTCTAATACCGACTCCGGCCCAGGAGATGGCTCCTACCATAGAAGATCTAGATGCAGAGGAACGCGGCGTGACTCGTGACATGCCTGGCTCGTTGCCGACGAATGAGTCCGATGACATCGAACTACAGCCACTTGGTCGCAGCAGCGAAGCAGAAGAGGGCAACGAGCCGTCAGGGGAATCAGAGCAATCCACCAGAAATTCGTCAAATGACGAATCCTCAAGATCACATCTCTCAGACGTACTTAGCTCTGGAAACGCGATCCTCGGCGAGTATCATGTCTTGAACTCCATCCGTACTGCGGCCATGGATCTTGAGAGGACAGCCGCACATTCTCTCCGCACGATTAGCTACGGAGCCACCATGGCGGCCATTGAAGCTCGACGGCGGGGTGTCAACGTGCCAGCTCGCGCGGTGCAGACTGATAGACGATAATGAGACCAAGCGATACATGTCAGCGAGTGTGCAACTAAGTGCTCGGCTTACGTGACTTGAAGAAGTGAAAATGAATTTTGCTTTCTTTAGCTTTACGCCATCTTCCTGCCCACGTTTCCAACACCAGTACCCTTCACAGAAACAATGATATCATTCGTATCGTCCTCCACGTCCCTCAATCCCCAACTACTCGCGCCAAAGGTCTTGAGGTCCCGTGCGAGGCCGACCATTTCTTCCGTGCCAATTACTTCTCGTCCAATCCTGAGACGACCAACGTCCTCCGATCCCATAGCCATAAGGATGAGGACTGTTCTTGCGGAGATGCCTGTGACGCATCCACCCTGCGAGATGGTCTCGAGTAGTTGGTAGGCGCACCGCTTGCCAATGTCCTCGGGAACCGCACCACCCTCGGGCGGGACAACCACGTCCGCTGAGTACAGCACTCCCACTGCGCTCGACTCGGCGACCAAGCTCAGTCCAAATCCAATGCCCAGTCGTCTCTTGCTTCCGGCCTTGTCACCTGTGGGCACGAGAGGTGCCTGATCATACTGAGCGGCAACATGAATGTCGGATACCAGCGGGTTTAGCACCTCGCGTGCAGAGTGGATCATTCTGGCGTTGTTCGAGGCAGAGACTCCCGTACAGTATGCGACGCCGCGGATCCTTTTTATCCGGCCGGGGCTTCGATTGAGATGTAGAGTCTTGGGTAGTCGTACTTGGCTCGCAAATCGCAGCTCGACACATCCGCCGCCGCCTCTTCCACCGGGTCCCGCGCAGGATCGCTGCAGCACCCTCAACTCTATCCGCGCGGGTGGGATACCAAAGAGACCAAAGAGAGGGAGAATGGCTGTTCGGAAGGAATCGACGGAGATGTCGCCTGTCTCAGTGGAAGATGTAATGACGCCAGGACCCGTGAACCGAACGTTCATGTGCGCTTTCGAAAAGGGCGCCAACAGGCAGAGAGGCATGAGGAAGTAGGTGACGCCTCGTGTGTTGTTCATGGAGATGTTGTGCTCAATGACATCGCCATCAGAGGCACCGAAACCAGCGATGGTTCCCGTGATCAGACCCGGGTGGTATGTGATTGTCGTACCCGTGTACGAGATCTGCATTGAGCTGCCATTGGTGACGGCTTCGAGCAGGCGCAAGAAGGAAATCTCATGAGGGGCGAGACCGGGATTCGTGGGTGATGAGCTTCGGATCCTGGCGATGTGGATGGGCCGACCGGTAAGCGTCGCGAGGATGAGTCGCTGAGTGAAGGACCGATGTCCTGAGAACTTGAGGAACTCTGGCGTAGAATTCGACATTTTTGCCGTGCTTGGGTATCTTTGGAGTCGCAATATTCCAACCCGCCAAGCCCCAAGACAAAAATTATCTTTCTGCCGCTGGAAAAGTTACATGGGTCGCTCGTTAGGGCAGGCGGTGAAGCCCGCAGCCGCTGGAAATGGCAGATTTGGTGTCTTATCGATAACGGCCAACGATTGTATCGCGCTCTCTGCGGGCTGCAGAAAAGTGCAGGGTCCTTTATCAAACGGGCTTCAGCAACGATATTGCCCGTCTTGTATATTGAGGATGGCGGGCCGACCGTTCTTGCTCGAGCTACGATGCCGAAATGAGACAATATGTCGTTCATGTCGATTGGCGATCCGACAGCGGCCAACGCAGCAGCCATGGATGACGGCAGCAGCAGCATACAGTTCACAGGCTTCAAAGTCCAGCGCGCAAAAACCAGCTGATGATGCTGTGACCCGAAAGCCGAGCAAGTTCGAGCTCAAGCAGTATATCGATCGCATCCGAGCACTTCGCAATCCCGCCAAACCCGCAAACGAGTCGTTCAGCGTGCGGTTCTTTGAGCAGGACCACAATAAGAGGACAGAGCTTTCAGGCGAGGACGCTTTTGGCGCATCGCTCAACGAAGTCGACACATCTGGCCTCAAGGACGCTCTTCTCGAGATAAAAGATGACATTGGCGGACAGGACGAAAAGGATGCCTTCCAAGAGGTGGTTGATCAGCTTGGCAAGGACTGGCATAAGATGAAGACGGCAGACGACCTCGAGAGAATCATTTCAAAGTTGGATGCCTACACTGCAGCGATCGACGAAGAGATTGATAGGACCGGCGCAGACCTACCAAAGGAGTTGCTGGAGGAGCTGGATTCAGAGCTACCAGGCCTGCCCGAGATGGGAACTCTTGGTTCCCGAATAACCCTACCCCAAGTCCCAGAGAAGCCATGGACGATCAACCAGCGGAAAAAGGTTGCTCGATTCAACACTGTTCTGAGCCGCACTGCGAGAGACATGCGCCGAGGAGTAAAGCTCACGGCCAAGACGGTCCAAGGAGTGTTCAAGGCGTACCACTCAGCCAGGCTTTCCCTGGCGCACGGCTGGAACCATGTCCCCCTTGAGGTCTGGGAACTGTTATGGAAGGTGTTCTCTGCGGATGAGTCGGTCAACATCCATCGATTATCCCATATTGCTCTCTTGGCTCGCGACATGAGCGAGGCCAAGGTTACACTAAGCCCTTCGCAGCAGCTGTTGACGATCGAGGCCGTATTCGTCGATGGATGGGAGTCAAAGGCTATCGACAACTGGAAACGATGCATGAGCACACTAGGCGACGAAAATGCCCAGACCTTTCAGGAGTTTTGGGAGCTCGGCGTGAGAATGTACTGCCGTGTGGGGGATCTGGACCAGGCGCAGCGAGCCATCAGCAAAATCGTCGAGAAGCAGATGGACCCTCGCATCATGATGCCTCTGATCCGTACGTGGTCGGAGCTCGGCACAGAAGAGGGCCAGGAGCGTGCATGGGCGGCCTACCGTCAGCTGCGCGAGCTTCTGGGACACGACATGAAGCTCTCCGACTACGACCAGGTGATATCATATTTCCTAACGACGAACCAAACCGAGAACGCCCTCTACGCGTTCGTCGACATGATGAGCGATGGGAAGATTGATCTGAAGAAGCAAAAGTATATGCCATCCGTGGTGGCCAACAAGTTCTTCTTCGGCAAGTGGCTGAAGAGGCTCATCGGAGCAGGCGACTTGGATGGTGCTCAAAGCGTGGTGGAATTTATGAGATCCAAGGGTATCGAGGCCTCGCCGATCCAGCTGAACGGTCTCATTGGCGCCTGGCAGCGATCAGGTGGCGCGGAAGACCTCGAGAAGGCCGATGCGATGGCATGGGGCATGATTGACTCACGAGTCGACTTTGTCAAGACCCGAGCAAGCGAGAACATGTCTCGAAGCAAGTCGGTAGGCGCAGCTGGTATCACGCCGCTACCTCGAGCCACACTCGAGACGTTTTCGCTCTTGGCCGAGAACTGCCGCCTTCGCGATCTGCATGACCGTCTCCTGATGCTCTGGGAGTCGTTCCGCGAGGCCGAGATGAAAGCCGACTCGTTCATCATCAACCAGCTCCTCGAATCATACATCCAGGCAGGCCAGTCCAAAGAAGCCCTCGAGCTCTACAACACCCTCGTCACCGACAAGGGCGTCGACCCAGACCCCTACACCTTCAGCGCCCTATGGAAGACGCTCGCCATCAACCGCCTGCACATGGTCTCGGCCAGCTCCCTCCCCGCCGAGGCCGAGGCCACGCGAGCCCTCTTTGCCGAGACGGTCCGGTTCCGACACGTCTTCCAGCCCGACGGCATGGACGGCCAGCTCGCGCGCAAGATCCTGCACACGTTTCGCCGCATCAAGGACAACGCTGGCCTCATCGTCGCGCTGGCGGCCCTGCGCGACGTCTTTAGCTTCCTGCCGCCTGAGACGCTCGTCCTCGAGATGGTCATGGACACGACCAAGCTCACGTGGGATACGCCGACTCACAGGCGCCGCCTCGTGCACGCCAAGCGGAACCTCGACCGTGGGCTCCTCGCCTGGGCCGAGGGTGACGCTTCCCGCCTTGAGGGCGAGCGCCGCGGCGAGGCGCTCTTTGAGTATCTGCAGAAGCAGTATTGGCCGGCCGAAGGCGATGAGGGTGCCAAGAGGCAGGTATTCAAGGAGGCGGCGACGCAGATGGGAGTGTACAATATGTTGAAAAAGGGAAAGGAAAAGCGATGAAAAGGGGAATCATAGGACCGGCGCTCGAGGGGATCTTTGTGCCATCTTTCCAATCCACCTCGGAACTATTCAGAGGAGCGACGGGTTTGTATACTAGGCAGGCTTCATGTAAGAGTTGGAAATCAATGTATAATAGACGACATGGCTCCAAAAAGCCAGCATTTCGAGACGGAGCAATTGTGAATCAGCTCTTCCCAGGAAGAAATGATGGAATGATATTTCTCTACACGCGCATGTCCCATCGAACAGCGACAAAATCAAACCCAAAAGCTCGAAACATAAAAAACACGCATCTTTTCCTCCTCCCCTTTCCGAAACTCCGTCGCTGTGCAAACAAACTCTTGATCCAGCGCCCTTTATGACAAGTCCATCTCGTCCTCCAGTTGATCGCCCACAGAGCTCAGCCCGGACTCGTCGTCGCTAGCGTGGCCGTTTTGCTGAGGCTTCTGCTGCTGCTGCTTGTCCTGTTCTGCATCCCTCTGTTGCTCGGGCGCAGGACTCGAGGGTGATTCGGTGCGCTTGGAGATCCATTCTGCTATACTCGTGTCTGGTCCGCCTTCGACCTGGATCTCTCCTGCTTCGTTGCCTCGGCCGAGTATAGTGCCGTGGTATTTCGCGTCTTCGCCTGTCTTGCTGTGCTTCTTCTTAAGGGCTGCATCAAAGTCTGGTCATGAAAGAGAAACAGCATT
>JAJODA010000105.1:0-32208 GCA_021730345.1 Fusarium cicatricum | reverse complement strand
CCGGAGCTGCCTGTAGTGTCTGCCCAAGCCTCCATGGAACCAGCCGCATCCAACCAACCAAGCCCAGCCCATCCCATCCCATCCATCCCTCTTTTCGAAAAACAACGACTCCATCTTTGTCTATCTCATCCCCATCTTACCACCCTTTTCCGGGAGTATCTTGTCGCTCTCTCCTGCCGCCATCCGTCTACTGTTTGCTTCCTCTCTTTATTGTCCGTCTCGGAATGAGGTAGCCGTTCGAATGCGCTCAGCTCCCTGACCGGACTGAGTCTGTGCTAGCTAGCGACCGACCCCGTGAAATCCACCTCCGTCGTCGCATTGCCAGCCACGCCCCTCGACCGGACCCTATGAGCCGTGAGCACAAGGCACCTGCTGGGCCTCGACCAGCCAACTTTTCTCCAACTCGACTGTGAGCCTTTCAATCTCTCGTTGTTGTTTTTCATATCGTTTTTTTTTTGTTGCATCGGCGCTTCATTGCTTGCTTTGCCGTGCTTGCCCTGCGCCCTTGTCGTCATTGTCCCTGTACCGTTCTTCCTGGCACATGGCCAAGCTGACCTTGATCCCTTTGTGACAGGGGCAAATCCGCCAGCCCTCGACCTCGACCATCTCTTCCCGCTACGAATCCTGGCCTCGAACGCGACGCTCCAATGCTCAGCGCAACTGCTTCTAATAACCATTCTTTGTTTTCTTTCGGTCGGGATGAGGAAACAGGTCAATTAGGCGAACCCTCCGCGTCTTTCGATTTCTTGCCCTCTGTGAGCTTTGACGATCTCCAGAGCAGCATCGAGTCCGCTTCGACAGAGTTCAAACTCACTCAATTTCCTTCTCCCACCGGCGAAGGGAGCATTCTCGAAGCCCATGGCCTAGATGACAGCAATATGTCTTCCAAGTCTCAAGCAGCCCCGTCTCACAATGGTGCCACCGCCCGCGCCTCAATCCAGGCCAACAACACTCGACCTGCTCGATCAGGCTCGCTTCTCCGCCGACCTAGCAATTCCAGCAGACAGCCTAGTAATTCAGCCGGAAACACATCTTCCTCGGGGCCGATAGAACATGCAAACGGTTCAGCAGCCGCACGCGCTCGCCGACAAAGCCAATACCCTCCCGTGTCCAATACCACTGGCACCAAGCCTCCTCGAAAATCAATCGGTCCAGGTATCATCGGCGATGGGGACTTTGGAGCTCGGACTGCTCAGAAAAGGCGCCCAAGCCTCTTATCAGATGGTGCACCCACCGGTTCGACCAGAACCTCGATGGATGGCAACTCATCATGGCTTGACAACACGAGATTCCCTAACTCGAGGGCTGCCAAGGCAAAGTCGGTGCAACCTCCACCACGACCAAGTCAAGGAAACTTGAGCTTCGGTAACACCCTCACTCCGGAGCAAAACCGTCATTCAACGCTCGCCCCGCGGTCGCCCCGCGTTGGAGGGCGACTGAGCACTCCGTCTTCCAGCAGCAAGCGAGTCTCGATGATGCCTGGTTCTCATCATTCTTCACACGCAACTGGCCTTGGTGCAAGGACCATCAGTCCTACTGATACTCGGAGAATGAAGCGTCTCTCTATCATGCCTCAGTCGCAGAGTCTCAATCAAGTGTCCAACCCACCGCCTCCACCACCAGTGTCGATGAACAATCAGATTGAGAACCGGGCCGAGTCGAAATCACCATCGATGATCCCAAGGAAAACTTCTGGAACACCATCATCTTCCAGGACGACACCCGATATCAACCGAAAATCTTATAGCTCCGGCCTCTCGGCTACTTCTGCCTTTAGCTTCAATACCGCTCGGACGTCAACGGGCTCCATGCATCGCATTTCTGGGTCTTCATCCACCTCACGACTTCCCGCGCCGAAACATACCACTGTGCATAATCCTATGCCCGCCGATGAGGATGAAGATGTCCCACCTGTTCCTGCTATACCGAAAGCATACGAATCGCCAAAAGACTCGCCAGCTGATCACTATTTCATGGAGAAGAAGAAGACAGCATTGAGCAACATGGACGCGATCAGCATGCACACCAACACAACTGGAACTATTTCCATGCCAGTGTTCCCCGAGCCGACCAAAGTCCAGCGTAGGCCGAGTGCTCGCAAGAGCTCCTACGTGCCTAGTGTAGCTGCTGAGAGCAATAACAAGGCCACGCCTCCGAATAGGAGGCACCTCCAGCCTCTGAGGCTGCCACCAATTAGCTTGGGGCCATTGAGTACCCCAACAACTAACAAGATCGCAGCGTTGCAGGAGCATAGCAGCGCAGGGAGGACCATGACACCGCCACCATCGCGACAGTTACCGAAAACACCCACGACTCCCATGACAGCGTCCAAGAGTTCGTTCTTTTCCAAGAGCCGCCATGGCGATACCCCCGAGCTCCCTTCGTTGAGAAGCAGCAGCTCGGTTCACCACACTCACCTCACACCCACGCCCCCTGATGCAAGCTCATCGGACTCTTCGCTTGGTTTCAAGGAGCTTGATCACAAGCAAAGCATGTCGCCATTCCTTTCTTCCTCCTTGCCTAAAGGTGGCTCGGACCATGACTTTTTGAAGAGATCCAAGACGGGCACCGATTTCGCGACAATCAATGACAACATTTTTGAGGATCGAGTTCCGCCTAAGCCTGCGGGTCCCAGAGCCCCCAAGACGGAGCAGTACGTCCCCAAGTCTCCTCCGCCGGAACCCGCCTCAGAGGAACCTCAAACTCCGTCATCCATGAGCTCCATCCGACGAAAGCTTAGCATCTCCTGGAAACGAGGAAACTCAAAAAACAATATTGCCGCCCCTACAGATGTGGTTGAGAAGGCTTCAGCCAAACATCAGCCAGAGGAGCCCATGCCCCCGCCCCGAATACCTGTGTCTGCCACTCTCAACAACCTGTCCAACATGAAGCAGTCCAGTCCAAGCCCAACTGTTAAGCAAGCTTCTGGTGGTTATCTGGAATCGAGAAGACGCAAGAGTTCGGGCGGAAGCCTCAATACTTTCATGTCACATGACAAAACAAAGAGTGAATCCTGGGGATCCAAGAAGCCAACCGTTGACCCTTCCACCATGCCTGTTGGTCGGAACACATCTGTTATGCAGAAGATTCTTCGACCGCGCACTTCCTCTGCTACAGTAAAAAGTTCCGACTCATGGACTGCTGAGCTCGACAAGGATGATTTATCGGCCGAGGAGGAGATGGCCAAACTGGGCTCTCGGCGTAAGGAGACAGAAGTTGCAGCCAGAACACTGGACGCACTAAGGAAGCGGGCAACACCAAAGGAACGAGTTGGCGCGCACGAGGCCATTCGCATTGCCATGCTCAACATTTACGAGCGAGGAGAGATCGTCGATTACAACGACGTTTATTTCTGCGGAACACAGAATGCTCACAAAGTTGTCGGCGACCTACAGTCAGACGCGCCTAATTTTGGCTACGACGATGAACGTGGCGATTACACTATTGTACCCGGGGATCACCTCTCCTACCGGTATGAAATTATTGATATTCTTGGAAAGGGGAGTTTTGGGCAAGTCGTTCGATGCATCGATCACAAGACTGGTGGGCTTGTTGCCATCAAGATTATTAGGAACAAGAAGAGGTTCCACCAACAAGCTCTTGTCGAGGTCAACATTTTGCAAAAGCTTCGCGAATGGGTAAGTGAAACTAACTCTACCACTTCTCTGGGCTTGATATTAACCTCAACATAGGATCCAAAGAACAAGCACAGCATGGTCAACTTTACCCAAAATTTCTATTTCCGCGGACATCTATGCATATCAACCGAGTTGCTCGACATGAACCTTTACGAACTCATCAAGGCTCATGCCTTCCGAGGTTTCTCGATCAGGATCATCCGACGCTTCACCAAGCAAATTCTGAGCTCACTTAACCTTCTGAAACAACACAAGGTCATTCATTGTGACTTGAAGCCAGAGAATATTCTTTTGCGCCATCCTCTGCATTCGGAGATCAAGGTCATCGATTTCGGTTCCAGCTGCTTCGAAAATGAGAAGGTGTACACCTACATCCAGTCAAGATTCTACCGCTCGCCCGAGGTCATTCTCGGCATGACCTACGGGATGCCCATCGATATGTGGAGTGTTGGCTGCATCCTGGCAGAACTGTATACTGGCGTTCCCATCTTCCCTGGAGAGAATGAGCAGGAGCAGCTTGCCTGCATCATGGAGGTGTTTGGCCCCCCTGAGAAGCACTTGATCGAGAAGAGCACCCGGAAGAAGCTCTTTTTCGATTCGATGGGCAAACCTCGTCTCACGGTGTCGTCCAAGGGCCGCAGGCGTCGGCCCTCTTCCAAGACGCTGCAGCAGGTGCTTAAGTGCGATGACGAGGTCTTCTTGGACTTTTTGGCTCGCTGTCTACGCTGGGACCCCGAGCGGCGAATCAAGCCCGAAGATGCAATCCGGCACGAGTTCATCACCGGGCGTAAGATGCCCGTTCCTCGCATGCCGACCCGCGAATCGTCGCCGATAAAGCGACACAACACGATCTCGGTTCCGCGGCCTCTTCCTGAGCCCCCTGGAGCCGGTGTTAAACCCGCGGCTTCCCTGCGAACTGGGGTCAGTCCTCACAAGCCAGTCTCTGGCGGCCCTCGAAGAGCGTCTGGAGCTGCGGGAGCCTTTGGCTCCGCACCCGGCAAACGAACCAGTTCCAATACTAGTGGACTTGCCCAAGGGCCAAGCGGACTACCTCGAGCGGCCGGAAGAAGTGTGAGTGCTAAGCAGGACCTGGCCGCTGCTGGTGCCACGGCAGCTATGAGTCGACGAGTCTAGGCACATGCAAGGGAGCTGCCTACATTATTTATGATAATTGGAGTTCGGATACTGTTGAGCTTTTTGTTTGATCATTGTGTGTCATTGGGTATTCGATACATTACACAGGAGCATGACTTGCAGTGGTGGCACGACGACTTTGCCTTTGCCTGGAGACAACTGGGCGGACCGAATGACGATGATGTAGGAATTCAAGGGGTCAGAAGAAGGAGGCAAGATCGGCGACACGAGGTGGCCTTTACCAACTATTCATTTCGGAACTTATCACCTGGCATACATGACGACTGACGATAACTCACCCTGCGGCTGCCTTGCGGCGGATCCTTAGGAGGCGAAACCGTGGTACGATGCGACAGAGCAAAGTGAGTCAAACGGTGACTTGGGGTTACAAGTTTGTGGGCAGGGTGTATATTACAAAACTTTACGATGGTTTCAACTCGATAGACGTCGTTTGAATGGTCCAGGGATATAGAAGTTGGGGGCCCAAACAGGGGGAAGCCACCCGAGGAAGGGCCAGCCAGCCAGCGTGCCGTCCAGGCATCCAGATAGTCCTACACATAATGGAATATTCGAGACCAGCCAGATCCTTGTGTCTGGCCTCTTGACTGAGGCCTCCGCGCGATAGCGAGAGTCACCAAGTGATGGAATTGTGAGGTCAGGGGAAGTGTGCATCATGTAAGATGGGTATCCGATAGTCAAAGAACTGCAGTGAACATGCTCGCAGGATAGCACAGTTTCGAGAAGAATCGCCGCGGATACAGGAATCAGCCTTACGCCTTATGACCAACGGTCAAGATGGCGAGTAGGATTGCGGCAGCGGCAAAGGTGAAGGATGAGACGCGACGGCCCTGGCAGCAGCTTGTTTGAGCAAGGGTCTAGGTGACTGTAATGTGCTAACTGCAAGCGGATATATCTTTCGCAGGGAGGGAGCCGCGATGCCAACGATGAACAGCCGCGGCGCCAAAACAAGCCAGCCGCTGTGTGCATGGATGGTGCACCACCCACAAGCATCTCGGTAAGGAGTGGGACCCAGCATGGGAGAGGATGGTGGTGATTCGTGAACAAACGAGACGGGCCTTACTTGCCGCAAGGTGAAGCCCGGGTCCGGCCGAGTCTCTGCTGTCTGACGTGGTGGTACCTTATCCCTTATCTGACTTGCCCTCGGTTTGTGGCATCGGGGACTTTGCCAATCTGCCTGCTGACGTCCCCTTGACCGAATGCCTAAGAAAAGAAGAATGCCGCTGCAGGACGGTGGATCGTCGGGACGCCTGACAGCGGGACCACAGAGTCGGGGTGAGCAACTGCTTGTGGACGTAGCAAAGAGCTACTGCAACAGCACCGAAGAGGATAGTCGATTCTTCTTGATGCGGCCGAAGAAGCAGTTGTGGTCGAGCTTCTCCGCCGGCGACTCCGGGTCGAACAACGGGGCGCCACGGGCGGAAGGCGCAGCTGGTGGGGCGGGCGGTGCGCCGGTGCCCGGCCATTGGACGCCGACAGTTGACGAACAGGGGCCCGAACCCCATTCCCCCGCAGAAGACAAGGTTGTGTGATGGGGAACCAGGCGAGGCTGAAGGGTTGGAGTCGATGGAATCAGAGCCGTGAGGTCATTCAACCCTCCATGACGATAGGTAACGGGCAGCAAGTGGCTTTTGGTCATGGTGGGCGTTTGACAATGGGATGATGGTGATGACCGTCAATCACCAAGCGCTGCGCAAAAGGACCACGGGGCTTCCGACTTGATTCTCGATTGCTGCAGCAGCAACTCTAGGCAGATACAGGCAGTTCGGCATAGAGGCAACATAACTCCCTCCGTCTGGTGTCTGTGCCCATGTCCTGCCCCTCTGTCCCGACCTCTTAAGATCGAAGTTTGGACGGAGCCTTCGCCAGCCAGTCGATGGCATTACCCAGCCTGCATGTACATCTTTTGCTTCTAGGGCGCTTTCTGAAGCTTGGTCGTGCATGATGACTCTTGAACCCACCCTAGCAGATGACTGATGGGATTATTCCCTTGTTTAGAAACCGTTCATGCTTGAGCCCAGGGGTAGGTTTAAGACGGGCCTGCAATGGCTGCGGGTTCATCAGACAGGGTGATGCCCACCACAAATTTGCCCACAATAGGAGACAAGTCGTGAAATGACTGCCTGAGAAGGCGAAGTCCTCAATTGGGATCACTTGTCGTCAGTGGAGACATGTGAACGGAAACGGACCGCAGATGTGCGGTAACACAACCACCTTATCTGGAACTTATAACCAGACACCCAATCTGGAGTGAGGACCGTGCAACCAGCTGTCTATTCCATCAATTGCCATGATGGTCTCGTTACTGTTTGGTCTTATCTGCCTCTCCTGAGAATGTTGACGAGGAGCTTATGGTGACTTCTCGTAACTCATTCTGTTGGAGGCCTTGCAGTCAGCAAACCATGTTAAGGTGGTTAGTTACAGGGAGCCCACGTTACAGGACCAAATTCGCACAAGATATACCAAAAGAGTCAAAGGCTTCCCCAATATTAAGCGACAGGAAGTCCTGATCCTTGAATCTAACAGGCGGGTGATATTCGTCGACATGCGATACAAAGACAAGGAAAACTGCCGGAAGCTGTCAGCATGGGAAAGACTGTGCGCAAGGTACCAGAAGTATACATGTAATGAGTCTTCCACATCAGAGATGCCGCCAATGAGAGGCTGCACCGGCTGCCTCCACGCATGACAAGCACCCTGTGGCTGGTGTGAGTTGAATGACTGGCTGTCGCTACACAGTACAGTACATGATACATAAGATGGAGGTTTCGTGGTGGTGTGATGCTTGTCACTTGGATCAAAATACTGCGCACCAGGCCCGATAGAGGTGCACCCCGTTTCCGACGTTTTGGTGAGGGAGGGGAGCCACGGGCGATCTATGTCACGAGATGCAACCAGATAAACAACGATAGGTGGCAGCCTATGGAGATACCAGCCGGTAAGGGTACCCGTGCTTGGATGTATCAGCTAGAGGGAACAGAGTAACGAGATCGAGCTCTAACAAATTAGGACCCGATATCATTGCCGCGACAGGTCCTTGTAATGGTGACCAAAAATACATACTGTATGATGTCTTTTGCAAGCAACCGAATCTTGACCAGACCCAGTTATGATGATCGGGCAAGGGTTTCAACCAAGCCTCGGGGTTCAATGCTGACACAGCCTTACAGCTTACAGGGAGCAGGGAGCAGGGGTCTGTTTGCTGTGGCTGTCAGCACCCTGGTAACACTGGTAGACTTACAGTAAACTCCAAACGTTGATTAAATCGAATGTTTTGACGGAAGATATTAATAAGAACCTAGGACGCGCTCATGTGGGTCGTGAAGATCATTACATCAAAAGGATTGATGAAATAGTCCAATCGGCACTGTAAATGTTGTAGTTCCACAGAAGGAGTGCACATACTAACACCAATCATGTCAGCTCTTGTCGATACCTTATACAACCTTCGTTTCTTACCACCTGGTACTCAATTGGCAGTACGATAGCTACTTACTCACATCAACAATCTCGTTATGGGTAAACGCCAATTGTCTGTTGCTCAATTCCTTTTGAGGAGAACAAGGTAATAAGTATTGGTGGAACAAACAAGGGCCCTAATTGGTCGGCAGATTGAGCCAATGGAGTTCCAGATGTGAGTGAGTTGCCAAAACACCTGCGGACGCCTAGGGCAACGTCGACTCGAAAGCTTGTAAATCTTAATGGCTTCGGTCAATCCAACGGGCAACGTTGTTCTAACTCGGTAAGATGCATCGGGGCGGCAAGGGTTCCTTAGTCACGCGGGACATCGACCTATGCTCGTGGCGTCTTCTTCCGCAGAACCAGAAACAAAGGGGAAACGGGGAGTATTGGGCTCGTCAGACGAGTCCGACAAGTCCGACAAAGGTGCAAGAGTAGCCGCAGGGATCTCGAAGGCCAAATTTCAAAAGTGCCGAGAAACAAGGGGGCATGGCTGAAGTCTTGAAGAGTCCCGCCCATCCATGGTGGTCTCTAATTGGCGGCTGTGTACAGACACTGGCTGCGTCCTAGCGAGATATGTCAACGGTCAGGTCAGCCAACTTGTTGTATCATAGAGGAACATGATTGTCATTCTTGCGATGGGCGTTCAGAAAGAATGCGGTAAAAAGGGACTGCATCCCTTACATCGGTACGGTAGATGTACATGTTTATACACGTTGCGCAAGGTCGTTGTAAAGGGCACTCATGGGTGGGCAGGTCAATAGGCACCAATGGCGAATTTCGTGGCTGGGGATTTCAGTCTGCAAGCCAAGACCGAGTTTCAAAGTCCTTGTCCCACTGCGAGACTTGGTGTTGTGTCGAGCGAAAATAGATATGGTATCTCGGGGGTGAAAAGAAATGGAAGGGAAGCTTTCGAGTGGGAAAAGAAGCTAAGGTAGAGAGAGATGTTTCTGCCTGGTCCTACCTGGGGCACGTGTGGTGGGCATTCCTAAAATGGCACCCGCAATGCCGCTTCGTACTTCCCCAAATTTCCGTCAACCTAGCGGGGTCGGAGGAAATCGCTCCCAAAGTTCACTGGCGAACCATTGCCTTGAAATGACTAACTCCAAAGTCCCCCAATTTCTGATGCAAACACGAGCGGGACTGTTCTCGAGCCCGTCATTGCCTTACGCGTTTAGGTTGCTTTGAGCGTGTGAGGTCCATCACGTGTGCCTGAGGTGTGCACCTAGGCGCAGGGCATACTCGAGCTCTCAATACCCAAGTTCCGTATCGCAACTTTCCATTGGCTCCTAACTTGGTTGTCTCTTTGCTAATCCAAGATTTTTATTTCTTTCTTCGTTAATCAATCCGCGACAAGGACATAGTCGCCGGGGAGAGTCGAGTCCAGCATGGACAGGTACAAACCGCTATCGTCATCAAAGATGGTGGGCAACCCTACCAACCTACCTAGTACTCCGTACCTATTCTCTGGTATCTCCACCCACCCCGTTAGCCTTATTATGCAGGTCAGTTCAAACTCCCTGTTCCAGGCCAATGAGTGACTCCTCACGCCGACACATCTGGAACCATTTCTTACTGTTCCTCGCTATCCCTGCCCCCGGCTGGGCTGCGGTACACCGCGGTACACTCAACCAGGGTGCTGCGCCTTGACAGTCAGTCCGTGCCAGCCATGGAAGGAAACATCTTGGGACGAGAGATGCCGGGCAGGACAGATAATGGCACGGGACATTGGCTCGACAATGGATACAGTACTTATCTTGATACTTACACAAGCCCAGCGGCCCATAGCCAAGGTACCTACTGTATCCGTACATAAGTGCCAAGGCGTCTTTGGTCCTCAGGGCAGAGTGGACACCTTTGGCCTTGTGGGTCCCATGCTGCATTAGACGCAGACCCAGCCTTAATCACCTGTCTGGACAGTCAGACTCACCTTGCGGCTATCTCTGTCTTCCGCACTCTTACTGGCGTCTCTGGCGTCACTGGAGCCTTGATGAGAGTCCAGGTAGGGGGGGGCGTCTAAGGCCCTGACCGTGCCGATAGAAACCCCCATGCCCTTCATACTCTCTTCCAGGCTACAAGCACGGCTTATAAGGCTGCGATGCTCTCGGCCGCTAATTGTCTTATTCTCATCTTCCTGTCTCTTTATTCAGAACATTCATACAGAACATTCATAAACCAAGAGACTCTCCCTTGGTTTCTCACTGTCTTGTCTTTGAGCTTTATCCTTTGCTGTGCATTGCTCTCTTCTTACACCAACAATCCTCACGACACCCATCCTCCGCTGAAACCAACATCTCGAACCAACACTCAACCGCCTCTTCTATCCTAGATTACCTGTCCTCCTCCGCCTCATTCAGCGCCAGGCCAACATCTCGGCCCAGAATCAGAGTTATGTGTTACCAAGTTGTTGAGCTTTACTCGGCATGCCGATGCCCCTACTACACACACGCGGTCGACGCCTGCGTGTCCTATGGTCGCCCAGGCCACTACGTTGAGAAGCGAACAGTTCTCGTTGGCTATCTCTGCAGCGTACACTCGAGCCGTGCGGCTCAACACGCATCACCATACAGCTACTCCGACTCAGGCTACCACAGTGGCTACTCTGGCGGCTATCGATGAACTGTCCTGTCTTCGGTAACGGGGTGTCAGGCTTGGCACTTTCCGCGGCTCGTCAGATTTGAGTTTGATGACTGGATATTCTATCTCAACTCATTCAACCTGTCGAAACTCTCGTTATTGCTCGCTAGGTACGGCCGTTGAATCATTGACGCCAAGGATACGGTTCTTGGTCGGCAGTACCTTTGCGCATACTTCTCAACTCCATACTCGACACTCATCCCCTCTCACTTGCTCGCCGGTTTTCTCCTTGCCGTTCTCTCTTGCCATCAAGCCTGCAATAACGTTAACGAAGACATGGGGATATGAACACGACGTTGACACACTCATACTTACGACTCAACGCCTCTTCTCGACCGCAAACTCTTTGGGTTTCAGTTCACATTCTGACTCTACGCTATCGCCTTCACATCACGGCCCTTTTTGCATGGTGTCGGTTTCTTTTTGTTGTCGACAGTCTCAAAAAGTCTCATCTCACATTTCCACCTGCTTTTTCTCTTCTACGCAAAGCGATGGTTTAATTCGGTGCTTTTTATTTGCTTGGTTGGACACAAGAGATTGGTCGACGACGAAAACATGGACATTGGTTTATATTCTTGATCAGCATATGTTGAGAGCCTCGCGGCTTTTTCTGGGGCAGATTTTCGCTTTCTGAGCAGCAGCTTTGAGATATCACTAGACGCGGTTCTCTGCCTGCTCGACCCCAGTTTACTGGTGGTCTTTTTTCACTTCTTGGACACCTTTTTCGACAACAGGTAGTCCGTTCTCTAGGGCCATTGGGTTTATTTTGGATGGTTTGCATTGCTATGGCGGGGCTCTACTCTACCGAGATGGATTTGCATGAGATACGGACAATATTTGGCTGGCTAAATATTGCATCTCGGGTATAGACATTTCACGGCTATCCCCCTTTGTACTCTTTTCTTGGGCTTCTTTGTTCTCAGCGACCAATACATCATTACGATGTTGTACCATCACATTTCCATAGATTGTGCAGGCAGCAGTCACCCTTGTCATAAACAAGGACACTCAACCAGACGACCGCAGGGGTTTAGAACGCTGGCCGTTCCTAAAACAGAATGATATAGAAATATGAATCACTTCCTGCCTCAATTTGATCTATTTAGTTAATCTTTCTTGTGATGGCCTACTTTTTCCTATTAAACTAGCATTGACTGTAGTGAAGTAATCGACTGAGTCTCGAACTAGAATTGTAACTCATCCTCATGATTGTCGGAGAAGTGGGGCAAGTGAAGTTTCCCCCCACATGGATGTCACCAAGTTTCAGAGATGCTAGGAACTTTGGCCAAGACGAGTAGGAGTGAATATTTGCCAAGACCCAAAGATCTTTTGATTCATGCTGTCTTCGCAGAATATGACCCCAAACGATCAAGGATACAGACTGAAACGATGCTATTCTCAGCAGCATGGCAAAGAGGCCTCCTTCAAGCCCCCAATTGCTGAAATCTGTGGTCGGACTGACAAGGCAGACAAATGCAAGACATCCAAGGCACATGAATAGTCCATAGCCTTGCAGGAAAAGTGGCTTCGGTAGAGGCTTTCCACGTTCTCAAGCCCATGGCGTTTGGTGTCAAGACACAGGCCGCATTCGAGCTTGAGAACCCTGAAAGAGCAACTACGTACTATTAATAGGGCGCCCCCGGCAAGTTGCCTGATCGGGCCACGCGGGAGTCACTCTGTTGGCCGAGGGGAACCAGTCTGGCGGAGCCTAGAGAACACCACAGTCAATCTGATGCAGGCGCAGGGAGGGCTGGGTCCTGATATGATTTGTAGACGATGCTGGTTTAGCCGCGTTCTGCGGGGCGTATCTAGGCGCACTGGCGCGATGCAGCACAAGGGGAAACAGAGGAGGTTGGGTGGGGTGTGAGACGATCGGCCGGGTTGCCAAGGATGCCGGGGGTTTTTGATGTCGAGTAGGAGGGACGAACAAAAAATAGAGGGGGCCTCAGCACGGGAGGTGGGAGAAGCATTGTTCTGTAGACGGGATGGATGCGGCTCATGATCCATGTCTCGGGTGCGACGATCCAAAACAGACAGCATCCAATCTCACGGGTTACCTTTGTCTGTGAGGAAACGCAGTTGCGCCTTGTGCTATTGGTTATTTTGGTCGACCACCAGTTCGGACGCTATTAACAGAATAGGCAAGCGTTATGCGTCTTGAGTTTGGCCTGATGCTGCATCCCGTCGAGTCTTGGGCTCGTTACATACAATGTAGGAACCCTCCCCCGGATGAGGTGAGCAAGGTGAGGCGAGGGTAGGTTCGGCATCTGCGCCGAGGTGTCAGAAACGGCGGGGCCTGCTGACGGTGGCGAATCAGCGAGTTTTGGGTGCCGGGCAGGTTAAAATCGGGCCATGACGTTTAGTGGAGAGCTCAAGGCATTTTTTGAGACAGAGAGCCTAGAGCTTAGGTTAGTGGGACAGGGGTCTCCGGGGACTAAGGAACCTTAGCTTTAGACTATCCGACTTGATCATTTGGCTGAGAACTCACCAATTCATTCTCTGCTTTGACGAAACCACCAAAGTGTTGGAAACACTGGCCTGTATATTCCTCTCACGATGCAACTCAGAGCTTCATCTGGTGTTGTTTCAGTAGCCTGTGGTTCGAAGCTCCCCGTTTATCCTAACAGTGCTTTCCGTAATAACTACCTAGGCGGGGTTAAGGCAGGTGCGCTTGCCCCCTTCTGATAAGCCAAAGTAAACAACAAATGTAGAACTCCTCAGCTTGATCCATCTCCATCCTTCACCCTCCTTCATCAACCTCCCCCTTCACCTCCTTTCCTTTGCTTCGCCATCCGCATCCTAACGTCCGCCTTTTCCATCATTCGATACAATATCCATAATCCGATAACATGCCCTTGGACACACATGACACTCTTTCCGGAATGCCCTCATGTCTGATGGTTCTTTATCTCGGATCCGCACTTCGCCAACTGAACCTCTTCAGTCTATAGGCATCAAGATCGCTGTCGGGTAATCTGTCCTACCAAGACAGAGTTCGGCTGAACCCCTCCGCACCAGGAGAACTGTATCGTTTTCCTCGAATAGCGACGTCGCTGTTATTCGTAACTCGCTAAATCCCGCTCCGTGTGCACCGGCAGCACAAAAGCCTGCGATGTTTTCCACCTTCTTCAGCCACACCCAAGCTCACCTGCCTCAAGGGCAGCCTGAGATGGAAAATAATGACTTTGATCATACTCCTCCTCCCAGCGCCCGCCCATCTCTCGACATCTTGAGAGACGACGATGGGCATCCAGATACTGCAATTGAATCAAGGGCAGCTCAAGGCACGGGCTTTCGGCACCATCTTCTCAAAACCTCTCCAAGCGGTCCCATGCTTGTTAATAAGGACCATTCAATTGCTCCCATTTTGAGCCCAGGCTTGGAGCCCAAGAAGATCACTCTCAGACCAAAGGATATCAAGCTAGAGCACGAGAACCATGGCACTCTCTTATCAGCAAGGTGCACACCATCTCCTCTCATGTTGCCGCAGAACCCAGGACCCTTGCATTCGACCCCAACCACAGAGTGCATTCGTATTGAGTCTCTCATGCACACTCATGACACTCATGCGCACCCTCATACCCAGGGGTTCGTCGAGGCTACTGGCTCCTGCGATGTAACAGAAGCAAGCCAGAGAGAGATACCAATCTGGCCATTGCCTGACTACAAGTCATTGGATTCCTCGGGTTTGCAATTCGGGGGTGATGAGAAGTCTCAAGCCCCTATGACCGACGACCCAGGCTTCACAAGCAGAGCAAAAGCAGCCCCTGATGCCAAGGGACAAACTCATCCTGTGAAGGTGCGCCCTACATTCAATTACGATCCGATGAATCACCGAGAGAAGGCTGGGCAAGCCCCAGGTGGGAGGATGAACAAAGTCCGCCCTTATGATCCAGCCTTGGAGTATGCCAAACACCAACTTGAAAACAATGACGAACTCGGCTCAAGAGCGATCGGCGGGGACGAGAAAAGCAACCGCTCAGATACATTCTTCAAGCAGACACCAAACATAAGGCCAATCTGTGCGGTACCTGAACGTAAGAGTAGTCTCAAGGTCAAGTCGAAAGCCTCGTCACGGGGTCTAAATGATCGTCAATCGCAAAGCGGTTCTCCGGGCCCGGCAGGCCGGAGTCAGTCTCTGGGCTCTATCTTGGATTACATGCGAACGTCTCAGTGGTTCAAGGACCTGTCCAACCGATCAGGGTCTCGCAATACGATGCTTACACAAATCCCAGCTGGGACCGGATTGTCGAAAGAATCGATCGAATATCGACGCCCTTCAGAGCCAGTTCTGCCAAGCACTACAGCCTCTCGAAGACCAACCGGCAAAACAAATATTTCCAGTAGAACAGGCCCTCGAGTTGACGGCTTGATGCTCAAGCGGGCTGTCAGCGATCTTGAGAGGCTCCTCAACGAAGCTCTTTCGCTTGCTTCACAAGTCGCTGACCAGTCTGAGGCGGCAGCAAAAGCTGACAACCGCCATTACTTTGACCCGTTTCCTGCCGGGCGGCGGTTCAGTTCCTTGAGCGAACAGTCTATGCACAGCGCCCAAGAGAGCATGGACTTGTCTGTAGCAGACAAAGACGCTCTACCGTGTCCAACAAGGCCCGGGTGTAGACATGCTGCCACCTACGTCTGCTCTTCCACTCGTCCCCGGCTGGCTGATATTGTCCAGAACTATTCCAGTAAGAACTACTCCGGAACGTATTTAGATTTGAAAACGAGAAAGTTCGGCGAACAACCGCAGACCAGTGAAGCATTTGAGCTGTCACCGCAATATATCCCAGCTCGAAGATCCAGCGAACAGGATCGGCTGAAGCAGAAGCGAAGAATTCCGAGGGCAGATGCTCTCACGAGCTCAAATAGCTTCATTGACTTCAGCTTCGAGAATGGCAGTCGGTTGGGGCTTCTGTCGTTGCAGAAGCGCTCTGGTGCAGCACACACTACCGTTGCTGGTCGGAATGCCACTGGTCAGGACGCGCTCCCGGACCACAACATCGCCGGCCGGAAGCTTCACGGCGAACACGGGATCAGTCTGCGAAGGAGGTCTCATGTCAGCTTGCGGAACATGCAAGGATTCAGTCTGCCGAAATCCCACAAGAGGCAGCCCATTGCAAGGGACTAGTCACCCATCCGCAAGCGTTTTGTCGCGGCTGTTGCTTGCCTCAGTACGGCTCTCATCGGAGTAATACTTGGCATCTACACCGGCCTCGTGCCATCCATTCAGTACTACATCGTGGATCAATCACATGTCACTGTTCATGGAAACACCGGATGCTTTCTTGCTCTCGCCCTGCCGTCTTTCTTCCTCTGGCCTCTGCCGTTGCTTCATGGCCGGAAGCCATACATCATGTCAAGTCTCGCCATCGCCATGCCCTTACTGTTTCCGCAGGCGATTGCTGTCAGTAGTCAGAGACTGACAAATACGGCCTCTTGGAGGGCCTTACTCCTTACTTCCCGTGTCCTGATGGGGGGCTCTCTCGGATTTGCCAGCATGAACTTCCACTCCGTCCTCACGGATCTTTTTGGTGCTTCCTTGATGCACAAACATCCTCATCAAGAAGTTATTGATCAATTCGATGCAAGAAGACATGGAGGTGGTATGGGAGTGTGGCTCGGTATCTGGACCTGGTGTTGGATCGGATCTCTTGGCCTTGGCTTCCTCATCGGTGCAGCTATCATCGACAAGCATCCGCCGGCCTGGGGCTTCTACGTCAGCATCATGCTCATTGCGTTAGTGCTCCTTCTCAACGTTATCTGCCCGGAGGTGCGACGGTCTCCTTTCCGTCGATCGGTTGCGGAGGTACGAGCAGGTGAGGATATCTCACGCAGGCTGGCCCGAGGAGAGATCATGATGCACCGAGTCAAGACGGGGCCCAAGTGGTGGGGCCAAGAGGTGTATCATGGAATTCGGCTGTCCATTGAGATGCTTCAGCAGCCAGGTTTTGCTGTCATGGCAGTGTACGTCGCGTGGATCTATGCTCAGGTCGTACTTGTCATCATCCTGCTGGGCTCGCTTGCCTCCCGGTTTTACCGTCTGAGGTCGCCATATGTTGGCCTTCATGTCGCCACGATTACACTCGGTGCTCTACTTGCCATTCCTTTCCAAAAGGCAAACATTTTTTCCAGATCTCGGCACCGAGATAGCAACAGCAGTCGTGAAACTCTTGACAAGAAGATTGCGTGGTCCTCGCACCTTGTTCGGCGTGCCATTTTTACGGTCTCTTTGCCCATAGGCGCCGCGTGCTATGCTGCTGTTTCATCAGGACCGCCGATCCATTTGGGCGTGCCTACATTCTTTGCCTTGTGTATTGGCTTTTTGTCTTCTCTTGCGGTCTCAGAGTGCAATGGCTTGATCATGGAGACATTTGACACTTCAGACCTGTCTCCCGGAATGGTTGGTCGACACATTGATCCTTCTGGCCAAGCCCAGAGAAGAACCAACTACTCGTCTTTTCCAAGGGTCACCTCAGGGTTTGCAATCATCCATTCATTCGCATTCACTCTTGCAGCGGGCGCAACAGCTCTAGGTGGCCACATCACACGAAAGCTTGGTCAGCAAGTTGCTACAGGTGTCGTAGCCGGCATACTCTTCCTGTTGACAGTCCTTCTGTTGCTTGTTCTCATTCGCTTCAGGAACGTCCTCATCGTGCCTCGTTCAAAGTCGGAGGAAATGGAAAAGCTAACCCAGGCCCGAAGACGCTCTACAAAGCGCCGCGCTTCAATGCCTAATGACCCTCGCGCCATGATGGAAGAAGATTTTGCCTGGCGTCCCGTCATGATTGGCAACCCCACTGGAAAGAATCGTCGTATGAATGTGTTGGAACTTGGCAACATGACACGATGGCAGGATATTCTGAGGAGGAACAAGCTCATTGACGCAGGCGTACACATTAACCACGATACTTTGGATCTGGGCCTCGATGCATTGGACGCTGCACTCGAGAACCATCTTGATGGTATGCGAAGAGACGGCCATGGGCTCTTCAAAAGAGGCAGCGTAAGGAAGCATGGAAGTCATCTTCGACGCAGCAATCAAAGCAGCGACCAGACATTCCACGATATGGAACTAGATATGCTCGACCCTGCGGCTACGCCCAGTGAACCTCCTCAGCCACGGCAGTTCGTTGAGAGAGAGTGCGTCATGGGTCAGACAGTCAAAGAGGAGAACGAAGATGAGGCACAGGCCGGTCCGAGTGGTTCTCGAAGATATTGAGCATCAGATGGCACCTACAGGGACAAGAGGCATAAAGTTTGAAACCTAGAATAAAACCTAGAATGAATGTCTATGAATACAAGATTGTTTTCTCCTTGTAACTCGTATACCCCTGGCAAATATGCTTCCAGTCTATGGCTGATGATCATTACAGCGGCTAAATGCGTGACTATTGATACAGAACCTTTTATACTTTGAAACAAAAAAAATTAACGCTCATGATATGTAATTGACTCCCTATTGCACATTCAGATACAGGTCGTCTCCTCGCCGCGTAGGCGTCAAGGTTGGCTTCCAGTGAGGCGAGTCAGGAAGCCCCGGTGGCGTCAGCTGCTGCTTATCCCGACTCCATTTAGAAGCACGGGCAGGCTCTGTTCCAATAGACATATCGGCAGCGCGATCGGAACCAAGACGCTTGGCGAGAAGAGATGAGTCTCTGGGTCCAGGGTGGGCGGAAGAAGGCGGGTTCATTGTTGGGGAGGGACGATAACTCTGATATGGGACGCGTGAAGGATGAATCTGCGAGTGTTGGTGCTGGTGCTGTTGCTGTTGCTGAAACGGTTGATATCCAGGATTACGCGGATAAGGATAGTGACCTGGACGAGGCTGGTAGGGCTGGTAGGCCTGTGGTTGTTGGGAGGGTTGCCGTTGTATGGGCTGTTGTTGCTGGAAGGACTGGTATGACGGGGGTATTCGTTGCACAGGCTGCCATGCTGCTTGCTGCTGCTGGGGAGATAGATGATGCGAAGGAGGTCGTTGGTATGGACGGTAGGTTTGAGGACCGGAAACGGAACGATGGTGCTGCGATGGGACGCGGGTGTTGAGGGGTTGGGGATATGGCGGATCAAAGTAGAACGGCGATGTTCGAATCTGGCTCTGGTTTACGGCCGGAGTACGTCCTGGTTCTTCTGGCTCGGGCGAGGGCTCGACGATGCGCATCGTTGGAGAGGCTGTCCCCTCGAGTCCTGCGTGTGGAATCGACTCGCAGCTGGAGCCAGAAGTATCCTGCATCGTCCCCAGCGTCGGGCTGGGCTGTCCGGGTGGGCTGTATATCACCTGGCGCGTAGGGGGAGCACTTCTCACGTGTGTGCTGTCGCTCCTTGTCGTCATCTGGCTCATGCGTCGCGGGTCTCTGGGAGGGATCTTGGGCTGCGGGTTGCGGCTACGGAGTGACTGAGGTGATTCAAAGACTGGTGAGAGGCTGACCTGCTGCTCCTGTGTCAGGGAGAGAATGCCGGAGGACTCGGATGAGGTGGTGATGATGGTGGCGCTGCTGCTGCTGGAGTCTTCGCGAGGACGGTTCGGGGGCCGTGTCATGGAGCGACGTGCAGAAATGTTCCGTCGTGGATAAGACTGGGATGAGAAGAAGGGGGAAGGCTGCTGTGGGCGAGGCCCGAATGGTCTCTCGTTCGGGTAGTAGCCCGCGGGAATGATCTCTGCCGGAGGAGCAAGAGAAAGAGCTCGGTTCTGGCCAGCGCCGAGAGCAGAGCTCTCGTCTTTGGGAGGTGGCTTGGGCGCAGCATCTTGAGACCCTTGGGATCCTTGTGAGCCTCGAGCAATCAGGGACGCACGCTTTGAATTACCAAGAACCCAGTTTCCATACTGATCAGCGACGTAGTACGTGGTTGCCGAGATCGGTGTCGTTGGTGGCGGTCTCCAGACCTGGGTGTTTGGAGAGAGCGATGTTCGGTCTTCCTCGAACTCGGTCACGTTGCTTTCACGGTTATTGGTCGCAGGAGGAGCGTTTGTGTTTGGCGGGGGGATATGCAGCTTTGGAGGTGCGGGCGGCATCGGCTTGCTTCTTGTCGGTGAAGCCGCTGGCACTGGGACAACGAGTGTTGGCGGCGGTAGTTGGGATAGATCCTCTCTGCTCTGGCTAGTTGGCCCAGCATTGTGGTGCTCGGTGTCACCCCACTGCGGCTGTAGTAGAGGAGGTGACTTCTCATTACTGGACCTGAACGGTATAGTCGGTAGCGTGGGCTTCGCCGGAAGCAGCCGCGATATTCGCCTCAGGGGCGAGGAGTGGGCGGTGCCGCGGCTCGAGGGAGGGGGTGATATCGCCAGGCCGATGGTGTTGGGCTTGTAGCTCCTCCTATTGTATGCGGGAGGCGGCGGAGGAGGAGTAGCTGATGGATCAAGGTCGGGGCGCATCTGATGGATCATCCAGGAGTTATGTCCGCCGCGTCCAGACTGATCGGGCTTGTAACCCCAGGTATCCCGCATGGGGAGGAAACCAGTCTTGACCTTGGGATAGTTCTTGCGCCGGTAGTATCTCGCCAGGACAATAGCTCCGACGGCGAATCCTGCAGCAGCAAGAACACCAACTGAGATGCCCGCAACTTGCTCACTGCTAAGGCCCTTCGAACCCTGCTCGTCGTCATCCTTGCCAGCTGCACCTGCCGCCTCTGTAGATGTGCTGGCGGTCGTCTCTGTAGTTGATGCAGAGGTCTCCAGAATGGAGCTGAGTGTCGTTCGTTGCGTGGTAGATAAAGTGTCAACGGTCGAGCTTGACAAAGTTGAAGAGTCAGTGGAAGAGGGCTCCTCAGTCAGCGAGGATTTGGTCGACCTCCTCGTTGTCCTTCTTGACGATGTCGTTCTTGTGATTGGAAGCTCAGGGGGTAGCGATGTGTCAATCAGCAGAGTTGTCGGTAGGGTTTGAGACGAGCTCGAGGTTGTGCGGTGCAACGCAGTCGTTTTTACGGGGGGGAAGGTGATGACTCCTCCCGAAGGAGCCAGAACCATAGTTGCTGTGATTGTACGATGGGAGGGCTGGATCGCATGCGGCCTCCCGTTGCACATGTCGTAGGCATTGTTGATCACGTCGTCTAAAGTCGTGTAAGCCGCTTTCCCGTGAAGTTTCGTATAAGTGAAGCTTACCACTTGCATCAACGTCTGAACAGTATCCAATCGATCGTTCAGCAGAGATACACTGGAAAGCACCCTCGCCCAGAGTGAAGCCAGTGGCACCAATTCGTGAACACATGCAATCCAGAGTGAGTTCTCCAGCGCAGCCGGTGGAGGCATAGTTGACCGAGAGAAACGAGCGGACACACTCCTCTGCGCAACCCGGGATCAAACTCGAGACTTCCCTTGGAAGATTAGTTGCCAATACGGCGGTTATGTAGAGCATTAACCATGGCGCCACAAAGAAAAATGGCCTATTGGCCATTCTACAACGAAACATCTATGAAGTAAAGGGTTAGATTCAGCGATGATTTGGGAGAGTTGAAGATAGTCAGCCAACTGACTTACCTATAGGGAAGGGTATGGTATTAAGAGAGATGGCCAGCATCTCAGCGTAGTCTATTCGTGAGCATTCGTGACAAGACAAAAGAAGAGAAATAAGAGATCAAAGGAAAAATGTTCTCGTGGGAGTCGACGACAGACGCACAGCATCAAGTAGAGGGCAGAGAGGGAAAGGAAATGCGAAACACAGTCTCAGATGGGTATTGGAAACAAGGGCGCATATGAACGGAATCACTCTCGAGACCTCAGTGCAGCCGCCCTCCCCCGCAAACTTCCGCAACAGGGCATCAGAGAGAGGCCAGCGCTTGCTGGCCAAGATGGCGTTGTAAGTCCTGCAAGCCTCCCTCAGCTCAAGGGTCTTCAAAGGTCGCAGAGCCGCCGAAGCGGGCCATCGGGTCCCGCACAAGTCCTCAGCCTTTCTGACGACCTGCGTCATTGCGAACATGGGCTGCTATTTTGGGGGGTGCCTCTGCAAGGCCTGCAACGCTGCAACGTCAAAGATCAGTCGAGGAGCCTGTCAAGGCCGGGGCGGAGGCCCATGGCTGAGACCCACGATGTCCGTTGCGGCGGTTAGGGTTCGCGCTATGAGTGGCTGGGGCTTACCCGTTCTTGTTTCTTAGGTACCTAGGCGCCGCCCGTTTAAACGCGGGAGCATCCATCGGGCGCCAAACAGATGACAGCCAACCAGCCAACTGGAAACGCGGTGTATCCATCACGTGACTCTCTCCAGCCCAATCACAGCACCGCTGTAACCTCGATACCAGGCCTACAACAGATGTTGTCTTGTGCAGATCTGCTACTTTCCAGATGTGACGACCCCTTCTGCGTCTTGGCGTTTCGGAGTTGGTTGACTGGGTGTGATGGACTTGCTATCTTGATAACGTCTCTGGCAGAGTCCTTCCGCAAGTCCAGGTTCGAGCGGTCGCGCATCGGCCGGCTGAATAAACAAGACGCTTCGTTGCTCGTTGATCTCGGCTCATTGCGAGATCGCTGAGGCGAGCCCCGGCCAAGAGAACGGCCTTGATCCGGTGACAGAATGGAGATCTGAGAATCAATCAAAATAACGGCTCGACCCACCCCACACGGCTAAGAAATTGGCTTCAGCTTCTCGTAGCCAGAGAATATCAGGATCGTCATAGTATTCGATACGGGTGACATAAGTCTACTTTGCGGTCTTTGGCACCTGGATTTGGCAATACGTATTCAGGTATCTCGACGCTCTGCCTTCCATTCTATCTAGTAAGCTGGCGGAGTCTCTCGTATCATCCAACGCTCGTCCTCTTCGTGCATGCTCGTCAAACAACTAGAACACCCTCTTGCCCATGTTAAATCATTTCTTTGCATTAAAAGATCTAGATTCTCTACCATCCGAAAGGCCACCAGCCATCACCAAAGATTCAAAGCTCGGGCCTTGTATCACAACAACAGGGGTACCAGCGGGAATCTCCATCGAGATGAAGAAAGCGATGCTAGAGCCAAAATCAGAGAAAAGATGGACAGGGGATGCAAACGACTGGGATCAACAACAGCCTCGGACGCCGACGCCGACAAAACACCCACAATAGAACAACAGACCTGCGGGGATACGAGGAGCTCAGGATCCCACGAACCCTTCTCTTGCCTCCCTAGTCATCTCACACAGCGAAGAAGAGGCAGCGTATATGTATGTGATCCCGCTACCACTTCCAAGCAACCAACCAACCAACCAACCAAATGCTATGCAACAGCCATGAAGCCTCCCTCGACCACCCCCTCACATAGCCATCTCGGCCTGCAACTTCCGGAGTTCGGCTTCCTCGTCGTCTTCTTCGATAGGTGCTTGCTTCTTGGCAGCTGCGGCAAGTTAGTCTTGTGCATAGAGTATTGTATGTGATCGGGGGGGCCTACGCTCTGCGTTTGCCGGCGTGGGCATCTTGTGCACTGCATCTGACACGGGAACGTTCCCTGTGTTGAGCATCTGCTCGTCGAGCTGCTCCTGTTGCAGTTGATCCAGCTCAGATTCCAACTCGGTATCATCGATGTAATCGCCCATCACGGTTCCGGTCATGGCGTTGACAATCTCCTCGCTGAGTGCATTCTGGTCTCGCAAAGCCTCCCTGTGACACGACATCAGTAAACAGTTTTCATCGAGGATATTACTCTGTATGGTTTTTTGAGGACGCACATTGTCTCATCCACCTTCTCTGGTGTGAGGTTTCCGTGGATCTGCTTCATGGCCTTGCTGGCCTGCTCCATCGCCACCAGAGTCTCCTTGTTGATGTTGGCCGACTCGATGGCGTTGATTTGTTGCTCCAGCGTTCCGATCTGCGCAACAGTCTGTTCGAGCGAGTGCTCGTGTGCCTTCTTGCGCCGCAAGGCCGCCTTGGCCGCTGTCATGTTAATCAGCATGTCTGCCCCGCATTGTCCCGCTCATCCAGGTTGGTCGCGTACCGTTCTTGTTGGAGTTCACATTCTTGCGAGCAACGTTTTCCTGGTCGTCGATCTGGGTCTGAAGATGCCTTTCGCGCTTTTGCAGCATGTCAAGCTGAGCGCGCAGCCCGAGAATCGCATTCTTGGGGCTGTCCTTGCGCTTCTGCGCCGCGGCGCCGCCAAACCAGCCCCACATGTCTAGGATTGATGGTTTCTTGAGGGTTATAGATGAGAAGAAAGGCGGTCGAGGATGAGGAGCGAGTGTCCTTTTCCTCTTGAAGAATCAACCCTGTCTTGTGTCGTCGAACTGGTAAATGGCGTATTGAGCCTCGACGTGGACTGGGATGGTGGGGTCACTTCGACTCAGTTTAAGGTGGTGTAGTTTGCTGAGGATGGATAACAGGTACACAGTATCGGCAAGTTCGAGGTGTTTTGTGTACCGTTTCGCTCGTCGTCGTCGTTGTTGTCAGCGTCGTCGTCGTCTTTGGTGTTGGTGTTGGTTGGGCACTTGACAAGGTTGCTAAAGGAAGCCTGCCGAAGTCTTATCGTTGCCTGTGTCGGTTCGCAGGACGATGACGGCAGTCTTGGCTTTATTTAGCCGCAGTTTTGCCAATCAGCCAGGATAATCATGTGACGCAATCTTCACATGGCCAGTAGGTTGAGACGGGGGCCTTTGATTGGCTGTCACTTCAAGGTCACGCGAATCAACCTCGAGGCTTTTCCCATCATTTTCCGTATCAACGTTCATACCTAGTGACTGACAGAGTCTTGACTTGACAAGCTGGTGGAGATATATGCCTGCCCCATGGCGAAGAGGCACATGCAGCGAGCCTCGTGAAGCCTTAGTCTCAATTCGCTCGTTGCCCACCTATACAGGACCAAGATTCGTATCATGACACACTCCCCAGCACCAACCAAATACTGTAGGACAAGGACAGGCAATGCTCTAATAGCAGATTTGAAGTCGCCAGCGTTACGTCCTACATACATATATATATATACTTTCAAGGTTGGCTGGTCTCCGATACATGAAGAGTCATGACCACGGACTCCGAGAACTAATGAGGCGAACTGAAAGACGAAACCGTTGCCCTTTTCGAGATAGATATTATAATCGGTTGTCTATTTGCTCATCTCGCTCCAAACTCCGCAAGCCAGCAGTCATCCTCTATCAACGCCAATGTTACTGCTGAGGCTTCTCAACCCAACGTGTTTTCCCCTCCTCGACAGTAAACAACCAGTATTCAAATATTACAGAAAAGCATCTGGTTCGCTTTTGGCCAGCCGTCCCCCCGAAAAAATCCCATAGCGCCAGTAAGACCATATTAGAGACGCGAGAGATCGGGTAAAATAGAAAGATATAACGTAGAGGGAGAATGGTCTGTATATCGTTGCGTGCGCCAAGCTTAGCTCAAGAATCGACATCGAAGCCGGCGGACGGAGGTTGGAAACATTGGCAAGCGTAACGTCGTTGGTCCATGTATAGCGTTGCAGGTGATATTCGACCAACATCCTCGTCAAGGGAAGTGCACCTTCGAGGCGTAGAGATCAACCCTAAATAGCACTGTCCGTTTAAATCATTTACTTATTACCCTTCTCCATCGTGTCGTAGTGCCAGACGATGTAGTTGGGGAGACCAATGACTTCGTATCCGGCTCGCTTGGCCATCTTGGCAAAGCCTTCGGTTTCGGCCTGGTTCTCGAATGCATAGGCGGGAAAGTTGATACCTAGGGCTTGTTAGTTGCAGCTTCGTGGTGTACATCTTTGTGAGCACAAACCTGACCGATGAACATCAGCCTTCACGAGGATGTTAACACCGCCAACACCATCAAGCTCAACCTCGACATCCTTGTTTTCGCGCCAATCTCCCATCTTGCACATGTATTCGCGACCCGTGTCAAACTCCGGATAACCTATTGCACACATGCCGTTAGGAAAGCCCAGCGTACGAAAACGGTGGTTATACTAACCTTCAACAATGACAGTATCTTTCGGGAGACTGTTGGCAAGTTTACGGCCCTTGTCAGATTCGATCCAAGAATTGTAGTCGACTATCCATGCATGTAAGTACTTGTCAATCACTGTTGGCTCAGATATTTGTTAACTCACATCGACCCTCAATGTCAACACCCTTCTCCATGCGGTGAAACCAAATGTCTAGGGATTGTCAGTCTCGGCATAACCAAACAAAAATTAGCTACATGAACTTACTAGGAACAAGGATGTCTTTATCGTGAGCAATGAAGTCCTCGATGATTCGTCTTGGGGCTTCTTCGATATCGACATCACGCCAGTATACCCAGGAGTGCTCTGGCTTCAAGGCAGTGGTCAAGAGATAGTTCCTAGCCTTGGCCATGGCCTTCCGTCGCGGAGCTTGGACTTGGTACGCATGTCTCTGGTCCGCATTCTGACTCAGGTGGAAGTGAAAGTTCTTCTCGACAATCGTGATGCTGTTGAAAGGAACCTCGTCCTTTCGCTTTTGAAGATGGTCCAGCTCAGAGGCAAGGACCGCAAGCGTGTCGTCTTTCGAGTCGGATATCAGGAAGGCAAGGTCGATCAGTCGGTGGGGATAGGTGAGCTCGGCGATAAGCTTGAAGTAGTTGGCCAGGAAGGGAGCCGCGTCTTTCAGGGGGGTCAGGATCAGGATTCGTTCGTTCTTGATAATAGCCTGGGGGCTTGAGGATATGGGGTTCAGGTCGATGTGTTGGATCGACGAAGATTCGACTTTGAGAGGCTTGTGGTGGTTGAATAAAACGGGCGTCTGTATGTGCGCATTCCATATAGCATGCTCGTTCGCCGTCATGTCCATTGGGGACTTATTCGGGCCCCAGCAGCGAACACTATATCGCAGTCAGCCAGAGCATTCTATCCCAATTCCTCTCCGGCACATGTCCATACTCTTGTGGTCCAGGCGGTGATCCGCGAATACTACGCCATAGCAGCACTATGATGCCAGTCACGCCTATCAGGAGCAGCAGACGCGATCGTGTCAAGTTGCTGCGTAAGACTCTATTAGGGGGCATCTGGGCCTTTGCGGCTTTCCAATTGAATCCACCGTGCGGAAGAAGCATGACGAGTGGTGCTTTGGAGGGACCGTCGTCACCACCCTATCGTACGAATTGTCTTGCCCGTCGTGGGTATGATCCAAGCTGTCGTCGCAGCCGTCGTTGCGATCGACCTCGTCAACCACGTCGGATGTCGAGGTCCTGCTGATCCTCTGCCGTGCCCGGTATCGCAGCCGCCGTCGTAAATCGCCGTCGTCTTGGGGCAAAGGGGCAGGCCGAGTCGGCTCTCGTCTTTTTTGCCGTGGGCAGATACGACCCTGAAATGCCTACGAACAGGGGTCGACTGGAGGCTCGAAGGATGAGGTCGTCTCGTACGGGGCCTAGTGCTGCTAATGTGGCTCGAAAATCAATAATGTCGCTTAGAAGGTTTGACAGCGAGTATGAAAACGAATGTGTTGTGGCTCTAGAATCAATTGGGAAGGACAACAAGTGGAAGATAACGGAGTCAAGCCAGGAGATACTACATTAACAACATTGCGACAGCTCAGCACTTCCCGTCCGATTACAAAAAAAGCCTAGATTTTCGTTGGCTTACCAAAGTCACAGTCCAGGATTCCCGAAACGATCCAGGGCCTCTCCCCCACTATTCTCGTGCTCTCGGGGCGGCCCACGGGCCCCGCCAAGAGATCCATGGATGACCTTCAGTGGAGCGACTTCAGCGGATTCAGCGGCGGGTGACCCCTATAACTGAAACAAGTGCCGTACGAACGGGTTGAACCTACCCTGAAGAGTGATATTCAATTGCTTAACACATAGCTCTTATGGTCGAGTGGCAAGTGGAGGCGTATTTCTATTTGGCATGAGATAGTGTAGTTTTCGTGATCTATAAATCCAGTTGGTAGTGCCATTCTATTGTGTAGGTTTCCCAATGTGTCTTGTTCCAATGACATGTCGTGAAACGACTCACGAAAGGAGACCCAGAGCAAGTAACGGGATAAAACCCCTGTGTGATCCAAGCCCGGTGATATAACTTCTCAAGCCACTAACCACCAGTTTGGAGCAAAATCAAGGGGCAGATATATAGAGTTATAAACTCACCGTATCGAGCTATGTAATTGGACGCTGGAGATTACAAAACATTCACCGTTCACTCCTTGGGTAGTAGGTGGTAACGTATAGCCAATGGCAGATTAGTTTACTCACCCGACAATGAGGTGATATTTCCATGATAGCACTACTCTTAATCTTCATATAGGAGTTCGTCCGTAGCTACGGTATATACTACTCGTTGACGGGTTTCCATTTCCAGTAGGACTCAACCCATCAGCCTGTCCCACCGGGCTGACATCTCCCCTCTGACGTCTTGTGCCCCAGGTTGGCATTGAGGGCTGGACCAATGACATCAACAGGGCGTCGTGGCACTGATCGCCCCCCAGACGGGAGAGGTATCATCAAGGCCATACAGCAACCGTCATCAGCATGAACGTGATTGATTCATCAAAACTTTGAAGCTTGACTCGTAAGGTCACGACATATTTTGCAAGAAGAAGTCGACTTAATACACGCACAAGAGCCAGGAATACGCCAGTTGTCTTGGCCAGTCAAAACCTCACATGCGCTCTGCGCTTCTACGACATCATCACCTACCGCCCGCCTTCACAACCCCGTCAGTAAGGGCGTTCAGTAATAAGGCGAGCTTCACAACGTCACATACAATGGTCGCGACAAGACAGTCGTCGCGCCTCAGAGCGCAACCTGCGACCGAGCTAGAATCGCCCATCAACCCAATTTCCCAGTCAAATGTCCGAAAGCGCAAGGTACCAGACGTTAACGACGAGGCTGGGATGCCCTCAACGCCCCCAAGGAAACGCTCACAAGGCAGGCCAAAAACCCCCGCAGCGGTGCCGCCATCAACACCTACACCTACCGCAGCTGGACTCTTTGGCGAGCCCACGAACTCTACCAAGAAGCCTCGCAGCGCGGTTGTCACGCGGCTTGCGGATCCCAAGCTGACGAATGCACCGCTGCTTTCGCCGGAGACGTCGCGACTGGTGGCATCGCGAGATATCGAATTGGTGTCCCCCACCAAAGCGCACCAGGCTAGAACAACAACAGAGAACCTGCTCAAGGAGGCATGTGACTATCTCATCAACGTTGATGCGCGCATGAAGCCGCTGATCGAGAACCACCATTGTCGAATCTTTTCGCCAGAGGGTCTTGCAGAGAAGATCGACCCTTTCGAGAGCCTCTCAAGCGGCATCATCAGCCAGCAAGTATCAGGCGCGGCGGCCAAGTCGATCAAGGCCAAGTTCCTGACCCTGTTTGAGGAGACGCCGGGCGCACGGTTCCCACATCCATCCCAAGTCACAGCCAAGTCTATTGAGGAGCTTCGCACAGCGGGGCTTTCGCAACGCAAGGCCGAGTATATCAAGGGCCTTGCCGACAAGTTTGCCAGCGGGGAGCTAAGCGCCCAGATGCTTCATGAGGCCTCGGATGAGGATGTCCTGGAGAAGTTGATCGCCGTGCGCGGCCTTGGCAAATGGTCTGTCGAGATGTTTGCTTGCTTCGGGCTCAAGCGGATGGATGTCTTCTCGCTCGGCGATCTGGGAGTCCAGAGAGGCATGGCCGCATTCGTCGGACGTGATGTGGCCAAACTCAAGTCGAAAGGTGGCAAATGGAAATACATGTCAGAACAGGACATGACTGAGCTGTCGGATAGGTTTGCGCCGTACCGAAGCCTGTTCATGTGGTACATGTGGCGTGTTGAGGAGACTGACATTAGCACACTCGAATAGCATCGCGGTTGCCCGGTTGGCTCTGTTTTGTTGTTACGGATGCGAAGCTGTTGATTAGGTACATAAAAAGGATCAATGATGGATTTGTCGGATTCGTTTCTGCAATGCCATTTTTAGTCCATAGCGTCAAGTGGTGATGTAATGCATCAATAATCTATGAACGATTGGCGCGGACCAAATTTCAATATCCACAAAGCGCCTGATGATCTTCAGGAGGTTTGGCTCCCAACCGTGTCAAGCTTGTCCCTGATAGCTCGTAGACATACATACAGTTACAGTATGTGGTCGTGACTAAGGACCACAGGAGTTTAATGCCAATAACCCTGGGACCGAGCGATATGTAATTAGATGAAGGAGCAGTTCAATTCGTCATCGACGATCTGCTCCGGAGTCAGCATGCTTCGTGGCATCGCTCTACAACGGCGCCGAAAAAGATTGCGCCACTGGACGAGGAAGAGACGCCCTTGCCGGGGGTCTATTAAGCCCAGATTCGTCCGGAACCTGTAGGAGAAGCATGGCTCCATCAGATCAGGTGCATGGGTTGTACTTTATCCGTACGTGGTCGAACTTGACTTGGTCTGCTCCAACGAAGCTATCTTGGCGGCACAATAGCACCACCTGTGGTTCACAGACAACAGAGAAAACCTTGATTCATCCCCCACCACATCGTTAACTAACTCGCTGCAACTCGGCATGTTCAAGCACTTGGCATCTGAAGCGGGAAGTGGGAGGTCTCTTGGCGTTCGACGATGGGCCACTAAAGGCCAGGCCAGGCCGCCAAAGGTGGAGAGTGTAACGCGTCAAGGGGCGGATCCATAACTGTACTGTACAAGCTGCCGCAGACCATTTGGTGGCGGACGCTCCAACCGAGAAACGGCGACAAGCCCAGGCACAAGAAGCTCAAAAACAGCGCCTCATGCCAGCCAAACTCAAGACCACGTCGTTGTACAGTACTGTACAGTTGGCCGATATCCCAAGCGTTTAAGTGGCTGGCAAAGCAAGCTGAGTGGTTGGCATCCTGTGTCAAGGTGCGAAACTTTGAGTCTCCTCTGTGTAAGAAAGTGGAGGATGGGCAAATGTCAGTTGCTTTGTTTGCTGCCTCACCTTGATTGATTGATTGTTGCTTGATTCAAATTATAATAGTTCTCCAGTCTCATACATACATACATACTCTATCAACAAACTTTGATGACCCTTGCAGCCGGGGAAAAAGCAGGGCCCGAGGGTGATGTGGTTTAAAATGATGATTATCCACCGAGGACAGGAGTGTCCAAGGGTCAATGACTCGATAAATCTTGCCAAGACGGAAATTAAGCACCGGGAGATCAAGGGATCAACGAAGACGTACCGCATGTATTCACCCTTGAACGAATTCTCCTGGATAGTACATATATACTGGGGTGCAAAGCATGAGACCCAAGACGGCAATTAAAGGTAGGAGACAAATATATCGTGTTCTTGACTTGGTTAAGACGCATCAAAAGTGATAATAACGGGAGACGACGCCTTTTCGGGGCCCCCGGAATATCTGTCGAGTGTGTTGCTTCGTATCAACAAAAGTGTCCCCATCAAAAGGTCTGAGGTATCCATGCATTCGTCATGTGTGAAATCGATAACTGGCACGTTCCGACGCTCGGCGTCCTATGGGCCAGTGAGAGACAAGGTTGGTCCCCCAAAGTCTAGACTTTCGGTGGCATTGTGAGACTTGTCCGTGTTGGCATCTTGGCCTTTTCGCCTTCCACCTTCCACTGCCTCGGCACAGTGCTATCGAAGGACTGAGAGGCATAATCTTGTATCACGAAGGGTGATGACGTTTTGGTGGAAGCATGGCCTGGCTGGACCACAATGCTCGAGAGCGCCGTCACCCGTGCACCGCCGCGGCTGGCGGATAAGGTATGGGCGAAACAAGACGGAGGGAAGCGAATTGGTCCTTTGATGGTACTTCTGCCCCCGGTCTGCTAGCATTTACTTTGGGTTGCCTCCAATCCAAACCATAAGTCTGTGTATCGTGGACAATTCACAAGTCCCTCGTTAACTCGACTGCCAATTAGACAATCAGCCAAAATCCCTGCTAGCGTGAGAGAAAGCGGAGCCTCTCAGCATCGACAGCTGAAATGGGGAGCATCAAATCTCGTCTGAGCGAGAGAATGCGATGCGATCGGAGGCGCAAAGTCGGTGACCTTGATTTTGTGCCCAAACTGGGAGATGCCGGTCCGGGCGAACGCACTAAATAGATAACTTGCAAGTTAATTAGAATATTTCAGGGTGGACGAAAGCCTCCAGCACTGGGGTGACGGATCGTTTCTTGAAAATCAGCACCACGGCGGGCGTGGCTGCAACGGCTGCGGTACCTGACTGACCCCACTGAAGCATGCGTAGGCAAAGTCAAGAATTGATGGAGGCGTTCTGCAGAGATCTGTGGATTGTTTTCAATGTAATAGTCGTTGGTCGAGCATTGCTGCAACGTGGTGCCATCGCTTGTGCGATCTGATTGCGTGGCCTACACCCATCACGAGCGTCTCAAACCAAGGCAATCAAGTGCACAGGTGAAAAACAAGCTACTCTCCCAGCAAAAAATGCATTGAAAACTCAGTGAGTGGTCGGCTGGAAAGTGGTGGTGAGTGACTCGAGGATGGAGAATGAGGATCGTG
>JAJODA010000104.1:0-23042 GCA_021730345.1 Fusarium cicatricum | reverse complement strand
CTCGTCTGGCCACTGAACTTGTGGATAGTGGTTCTGGAAGTAGCCATTTTGATTTTCTGTGATGATTGTTGTTGTTGGGATGAATTGTCTCGTGGGAGGAAGAGCAGGTAGTTCTGACAGTCATAGGTCTAAGATAACCTCTTGGAATGCATCTTGTATGAGTCTTCGTTGCGGTAAGCACGTAAGAAGCTAATGATTAGGATGTGAGACTGATAAGGAAGACCGTCGGACTCGCGCGTTCAGTAATATCGAAAGCATTCTTTAGCTATGAACAAAGGCAACTGAAAATTACTCTACGTAGTAAAAGATAAGACGATAAACATGGCCGGCCATAACCTATTTAAATTTATCGGTTGGGTTGCCCACTATATTTAAACCGATGCGGCACGGCTTGGAATGAGTAATGCTGCATTTTGTGCGTTTAGGGGCTGTCGTCCACGGTACGCTGGGGAAGACTAAGAATACGATGAGCGCTAAGTTCTTTATGTTTTGCTCGACCTCATCCTACGTGGACTGGAAAGGTCGTTCTCGACGTCCGCGACATCCACGATATCCTTAATCCAACGAAAAGAGTTGCTTGTCCGCCGGAAACTAACATTGGAGACTACCGAACCCTCTAGAAGCAGAATCCTCGTGAAGCAATTGAAAAGCTCGGGGGGCCAGCTCATTTGTTCCGTCTTGAGGTTTGCGTAGTGTTGTAGCTCAATGACCAGAGCTCGAGGGCTAGTAGATTCTGGCCGAGTGAGCTTGTCGAATGTATATTCCCGGAAGCCGTAGAGTTTTTATATGTATTGGCATCGTTCTTGGTTCGTAGGTTCAATAGGTGGACTCATGTAAAGGTCGGTTTCTATCCCTTTGACGAGATGCAAAATGAATCTATCGAAAGCTAATGTTTTGAGATAGTTGAAGTCGTAATATATGGTAATTCCTTGGGCAGTATGGCCTGATAGAGAGTAAAGATCTCAAGCACGTCCTGGCTAAACCGCTGAATAAGAGAACTAGTGGCAGAGACATGGCGTCTTGGAAAGATGGGCTGGTGGGACGGTCTTTTGAGTCATCCTCCTGAGTCGGGAAAGGGGGAGGTGGTGGGAGGCCCGCTGTGGGAAGCTCGACTTGACGTGGATGGTTGGGTCGTGCTCGATCATCGATACGGCATCGCCTGAGAAACTCTGTGCCGATGGAGATGCGACTTGGTCGTTATAGAGTATGGCGTCGGACTTTCGTGGGATCTTGGGCATGGTGGCAGTTGCTATGGGGTGAAAGAAAAGAGAGGGAGTTGCCGGTGGCCTTTCTCGATCTACTAAGTGAGCTATCTGGTATCCGAACTTTAAATTCCAACCGTTTAAGGAGATTGTCGAGTGCCTAGTTCCTCACGAAAGACCCACAAAGATCAAGATACTGCTCACCAGACCTGGCGCAGTACGAGCCTGTTGACCGTGATTCGACTTCCGCTTCTCACACCAAGCTCCCTGTCACCCCTGAATCGCGGAGTGGCCACTCCTTACGCACAACGCAGCAAGGGCGGCTCAGCTCTGTCGCCACCCAAAAGCAACCATCACACAGACCAACCTCACCTGCATCAGCTTGGCTAACAGCTAGCCAATACCTGAAGGACGCATGCACCAACTCTACGTGCCATGACACGATAGGTTGGCCGAGTGTGATCGGGATGGAGGTGGAGACAAGAGTCAGGAGAGAAAGCCACAGCCATAAGCCTGCGTGTTGTTGGTCCGGGCCAACAGTTTCATGTGAACTGTACTTTCTCCCCCTTTCCCGACACCTTGCAGCGACCAAGGATGGCAGCTCGATAGAGAGGGGGTGGTGTGCTTCAACTACGCTGCGAGCCTCTGACACACCCCGGCATGTCTTGCTCAATTGAATTAGCCACATCCTATTTTCATCTGCCGAGAGAGAGGTAAGGAGGGGACCAGTCGTGTTAGGGTTTTCCTCGACAGGCGGTGGACAGCTGCTCGGGGGGATTTTGAGGCATTGTGAAAGTAGCTCTCTCATGTCTCGGGGCGTAGGAAAAACGAGTGATGTTTCCGTGTTTATGCTTGCGTATCACTTCCGTGAATAGTTCGGTGCGCGGACTTGGACAGCCAGGTTTGGCTCCTATTATACCTACAGAGCGTTCTTTCTTCAGCCATCGTGCTAGCACAGCCCGATAAAACGCAGTGACAATAAGGCGGATACTAATCGGCAGAGCTGAGCTAGCCGTATACGTCATTTTCGGCATCAGGAGAGCAGGCAGCCCGGGGTATCGGAGCATTAGTACGTTGAGGAAAAGCAAGTATTTGTCCCTCGTATTTCGTTCCTTAAGGGGGATTACTTAAAGCAATATGAAAGCCGACGACGCAACTTCCTGGCAGGCCTCACCAACACCGGTTCGCGAAACACTCAACAGTTCAAGCCTGTCCTTTCATCACCCTTGTTTGATGCAATACATGCAGGCTCACCCCAAAGCCGCCTTTACAGCCCCATTATTCAACCTCCTTTGTCTCCCCGCGAGGTGCATACGACACGACTGGCCTTCTACTGCCCCCGCCAACTCCTAAGCTGCGTGAGCAGTCATGTCCTTGCCACCATTTGCCGTCGCCATGTTGACCTGCGTGTTCCTTCTGGCGGTTTGTTTGATTATCTATGGCGTGAAATGGCTCCGACACAGACGCATGAACAAAGATGACGATCTCATCCCCTTGGGTCCATTTGGGGCTGGTCATGGTAAGCGATATGCATTTTCTTTCGAGCAAAGGTTTGACTCTACAGCTAGCCACTGTGGAAAGTAAATTAGGTCTTCCAGTCTCTGACAACCAAGTTACCCATCGCCACATTGCTGTCTTCCCATCTGATCCGGCGTCCTGGTTGAAAGCTAGAGGCCTTCACTTGCAGCTAGAAAATGAGATCATTGTCAACAACCACGATGGTTGCTGTGTCTACCATCTATACCTTTGGCCCGAACTGGCGGGGTTGGATAAATATGGTCGGTATAGCCCCCATCTTGAGCCCGAGATGGTCCTTGTCGCTCTTGTGGAAGGGAGTCCCAAAGTTAGCGGGATCATTATTGAGAAGAAATATGTTGCTCTCCTAGGTTCTCTCATCGGCGCGATACAGATACCCTGTCTCGTCATCTCGGATAATCCAGACAACTTTATCCCAGCTCCATGGCTCAAGTTGATCGAGGAAGACCAGACTCCGCAGTTGACGGTGGCCCAGTTTAGCTAGTGCAGTTGTAGTCTAATAGAGGTTGATATAATACTGTAACCACCCTAACCTTCCCAGAGGACTATTTGTACATTCATCACAGAGTACTCAGCCGCCTATTTTCAAGTCAGCCCGTTAACCTTTTCCTCCTTATCATTATTATTCTTGAGAAAAACTTCAGTGAAGACCTGTATAACCCCTCCGGAATCCCTCACCGAAAATTACTTATCCTAGAGTTTCTAGGTGAGAGCTCACTAAAACTTGCTGACCTGAAATACAAACCCAGTCTATCAATGCTCTTTTTCCTTGTGACTCTACGCATCCGTCTTTCAAGATGCAGAGCCTCATTCTTGTGGAGCAAAGGTGGTTGGCATCGATCGCCATTGCAGCTATTGATAAGCGCCGCCTCGCCTATTTGCTACTTCAATTGCATATTGCGATAGGCGTATAGAAAGCCAGGCGTGCTCCCCCCCTTTCCTGGGAGGAATCTACAAAAGGAAGAGGGACCCCTGAATTTCGTTGTTTCATTCTTCTAGTTTTAACTCCTCAAGATATCGATGTCAACCTACGTATATCATTTGCAATACCGCTTTGTCCTTTCAGTGAATTGCCGTCATAGTTCCCCGCCTACCTAGCGGTAGCAAGAACTACCCTATCCTCATCAGTTCCGATAATGAGGAAACACTCGACCAGGCCGGAGCTGGTAGTTCATGGCCCATCGATCATCTACCATCGCCGCAAGTTGAGGAGCGACAAAATCGTGAAATCGCTCACCGACAGCCTTGCGAACGTCGCCGCAGTCGCAGACTACGCCGATTACCGGTCGATACTCCCTCTGATCTCTGCGTTCGAACGCCCGCGAACATTCGTTTGCATCAGGGAATATCACATATGGTTCGCAAAATGGCTGGACGTATTGAAGCCACTCTGTGCCGCGACGAGAAGTACGCCTCCTGTCGGACCAAAGCTCTGATTGCCGCTGCACGTCAAACGATGCATCATTACGCTATTATCACGAATAACACGACGAGGAAGATACGACGTCCCCTTCGGCAAACCACGGATATTCAGCTGTTGAATTGGATTTGGATGCATCGGCAAATCATTTGTCAAGAACGTGGATAGTTTGAGAGCTCATCCGATAGTCTTAGTGGGGTAAAAGCATTGCTTTTCTTTCTATCTCAAACCCCATTCACAAACTTCGAGACGAAATTACCCATATAAACCGGCGATATCACCATCGTAGACTATCATCATGAATCAGAGCCTTTATACCAACTGCAATCGCAAACATTCGAAGGAGTGTATCAGAGAAGACTCGCAGAGGATATTGTACGTTAGTGGCGAGCTACCACGGCAGAGCTCTAGCTGCTTCGAGCGGAAGGCACAGCAAGCAGAGGCTGTCGAGTCACTCAAACACGACACGGCGCTGGTTCTGCGTACGTTTGGCTTCAGGAACTCTTGTAGTTTCGTTCATGAATCAATAGATTTCTATTGCCTGGCGGCAAGTGCCTCATTCTCGTATTTGAAGGCAGCACGGGCTTATTCGCCGTCGATGTTGAGCAGTCTTTTCCACCGGCGACTCGCATACAAGTTGAAATGAAGATTTAGAAGACGGGTCTTTAAAACACGAGTCAGCCAGACCTAGCTAAGATGGTGGGTTCGCTGAGGTCGGTGTATTAGTACTTGAGGCGAATATGTCTTTGCCAGAACAGGTGACAAGTATTTCTCGAAATAGGGAAAACCAGAATCTGGGTCTTCAGTTTCATTTAGCTTCGTGAGGAGAATGAGCTCTCCCCGTCGAGCAATAATATAATCGCTTGATCTGCCACGCCGGCACCTCGCGCAGTGTTATCTTCAGTTTGTGAGTAGTCGACGTAGGCTGTAGTTGCCTTAAACGCATGGTCTCGTGGGCGGACTAGTCTTGGATGCACAACTCCGTGTGCGCACCACTTTGACGCCTTGTTTTGTGCCAATCATCGGATCTTTGTTTCTTTTTGCACGCTGCCCGCTCCCGATAAAAAAGCCACACGCCCCTCTTCCTGAAAGCCGAGATTTTCCACTTTACTCCTTCACTGGTATACCACAAGTTTTCACGGAGTCAACGCCTATGCTGTATTATATGTTCGCTCCACTTAGCAACATAAGCCAATACCCTGTTTTCATGCGAGAGTCAAACATCCTCGCCCTATGCCACTAGCCCACCACCACCTCTAGTTTCCACGCGGTATCGTTTATCCTCCCCCTCACCGTAGCCACTCTGGTGATAGCTATGAAGCCCGAAGATATTATCGGCTAGGTCAATCGAGAAAATGAGAGTCTTCGAACTGACCTTGCATCGGAGAAGTAAAAAAGGAAAGAGATTGAGCGTAGGGTTATCGGGTTGCAGAGCGAGGTCGATGGCCTTCGCCGCGAGAAGGCGGCGCTTCAATACTACTTGGACGAGGGGCAAAACGATACGGCATCAGTCGACTGGTGGAACACGAGGCTTAAGCAAGAGCTCAACGAGGGGCGATGGGAAACCGCGGCCGTCTAACGGGATAATGAGAGACTCCGAGGGGAGCTCAGCATGCTGTAATATTAGTTGACCGAGCTATAGAACTGCTATAGTGATATTAACGTCAAGGCGGAGCAGGCATGGGGGCTAGTTCACGAGCGCGATTGCATGATTAATGGCCTGCGTGGATATATCGCCTTCGTCTAGAACTATTCGGCCGAGGGCATAAATACGTCCCAGGAGGCCTTTAAAAATATAGAGGCCTACTTCTATAACTAGCTATATTCCGCGGGTCAATAGTCCCGGCAGCTTTAGGATAATTTCGCTAATCTCTAGCGCTTTATCGACCAGAAGATGAGCGAGGATAGGTCTAAAAATGAGGAGGTGGTGAAAGAGCTTATCATAGCCCGAGCTGGCGTGCTCGTCGCCTAGCAGCGCTAAAAAATCACTTTAGCACACACTGCGCGAGAATGACAAGGAACTTAAAGCCCTTAAGAAGACATCGGCGAAACTGATCAGCGCCTGCGACACGCTCAACCGCGAGCTATCGGCAGACAGCGAAAAGACCCAGGCCAAGACCAAAGCGAAGCTCAGGAAGAGTCAGGCCAAGGCCAAGAAGACTGCCGAGGCAAAGGCCGCCGCTGAAAAGCGGGCGCGAGATGAAATCAGCCGCCTCGAGAAGAAGATCCAAGCACAGGAGATGGAGATGCGGACGCATCAGACGCGCCACAAAGAGCTCGAGAGCGATATCATCACTGAGAAGAAGCGCTAGGAGAACTCCCAGCTGGCCCTAGAGGCGGCTAAGCGCAAGGCGGCACACCATAAGGGGCTTATCGACACCTTGTAGCGCCAAATCGAGTCGCTGGAGTCCAAAGGCGGGGGCCTCACGCAGACCATCCGTGACCAGAAGGTCACTATTAATCGCCTCCACGAGCGCGACCGCGACCTGACGGCTGAGTCGGATAAGGAGCGACGCATCGCCGCCTAGCGGCAGGACGAGCTATAGACGCAGAAAGACGTCAACGACGTTCTCTCTAAGGACAACGCCCGCCTGGTGGCCGAGTACTGTTTCAACCGGTACACCATGGTCCAGGAGCTCGGCCGTAACCGCTACTCTCTCTTCATCTGTCTACTCGAGAATGTCTTTAATCGCCTGGATAAGATCGAGACCACGCCAGCCGCGAACCGCGCCGTCGACGGTATCAATGCGTTTCTAATAACTACTCGTCAGCGTCTTAACGACTATTAACTCCTTATGATCCGCGATATGACCGCTATTAACTACTTAATCATGGAACTCGCAGACATAACGCCCGCCCGGGCCGATAAGAATAATATCGAGGACGTAAGGCGCCTGTCTAGCGGGGTGTAGACCCTAATGATCGAAGTTAGCACTATGCTTAAGAAGTCGCGGAAGGACGTGGTCGATAAGTAGAGCCTTGATGAGGGTGGTGGACGTTCGCCGCTGGCGTCCGGAGAGCCTAGGCTACTTCTCCTTAGTAACGCTTTCTTAGAACCGGTCCAGAAGAGGCAATGGGGGCTTCATATTGTCGTTGCGCTCGCGCTGATTTTCTATTTCTCTAATTGGGATACTTATGCGAAGCGCACCACTTTACTTGCGGTTATCCTTTTCTATTTTTTGAGGTGGGACACTCGTTTTTGTAGTAAGACCAGGTAGAGTGGTTCGAGAGCACTGCTAGTCCAGTCAAGCCGGAAAGACACTAGCTTGACGGCCGAGATAAACGCTGTTTTGCGCGTTGGGGTATAAGAGACACTCATGTCTCCAGCCATGCTGGAGGGCCATAGGGGCTTGACTGATCCGCCGAAGCACTGAGCAATCCTGACAGAGAAGCTATAAAGCCTTGCTAGCACGAGGTCATCACAAATTCACAAAGTGGGGTTTGGAACGCCGTCACTCTAGGCCTACTTTGAGCTCTGAAAAGCATTTCTGTGAATCTACCGGCGACTCTCGCTTGAATTCAAACAAGAGACATAATGATACGGCTCCGTAATCTGGCAGGTCGTCAAGTAATAACTCGCAAGTGGCAGCGAGTGGTATGGACCCGGAGAGTAAAAGATACTTAGCTAATAACCGGAGTTAAGACAGTTGCGGTGAACAAGAAGGAAGAGAGCTGAAAGACCAGTAGAGGAAGCATGTCTAATGAACATAAGTTCCAGTGTGGCGAGTCAGCGGACAAGATGATTGACGCTATTAACTCGACATCCTCATCACCAGATGGGGCTTCGCCTGAGAATAATATATAGACTAATCCCAGGGCAGGGGAATAGATTAAAGGGTTTATCGAGGCGATCACCAGAAGACTGAGCCTAGGTGATGACGAAATTTAAGTAAGGCTGTACAAGAGTTCAACCTGCCTATCACGAGGCCACTGGCTCGGAGAGGCGGCAAGACCCTAAGACAATGAAGCTACCAGTGTACCCCAAGTCGAAGTATGTGATTTCTGACCTCTCTGGTGACTCCATGATGACCAGCATTCCCTTGTGTTCTGCTTCTTTAGTCTTTATATCATGGTCATTTAACGACGTTTGTCTGGATAACCGCCAGCAAAGAACAATTCTGTTGCTGTCACACAATTTCTTAGTGTCGAGCACGTAGCCACTATGCCATACGGCAAAAGTGCAAGGACCCTTACACCTATGCACGCATAGGCAGGGCTTCTATTACCAATTCAACACCTAGCAATACTCATGATTCTTTTTCACGGTGGAAGCCAGGTTTGAGGATTGTCCTCTTACATGAACCCTCGTGTCTGTGGCAATCCGATGCCGATGCGAGACGACGGAGCAAAATACCCGTAATCTCAAGAGCTGAAAGTTTACTACCATTCTCGTATCACTGCCTTATACGTCGATCACTAAATTCATGTATCGAGTTGCAAAACATTCACCGTCATTCCACCCTTTCTACTCAGTTTACCTATGGCCTAATATGTAGCTATCATCTGGTGTAAGCTATGAAAGAAGGCTGTATGTTCATACCACCTACGACTAAGGCAGACTATTAAGAATAGAGCAACACACGTAGCGTGGTAGTAATACATATGACCTGCATATCATCCGCGGATGCAATATTGTATATAGCTAGCTTCAAAGTGTTTAATAAGAGATTTCTCGGTAGCGTGTGCATATAAGACTTCGTTGAGGCAATTGAGATACTCCTTGGAGATTATGAGTCACTCCACAGCAGGGCGTGGTCAACCCCGGTAACTTGCCGCCAAGCAAAAATAGCGTTCGCCAGAGACGTCACAGTGTCTCTTGACGAAGTTACAGTAAGACTAGGGGACTAGTTGGCTTTCCTTATAGTTCGATTATACTTTCCGGTATCACCGTTGTGCTTGATGCACTCCCATTAACATCTTTCCGGTATCTGAACCATATAGAAGCACTATGAAACTAGTACAAGGCCGATACTGGAAATCGTGGCATACGCACCGTGGACATATTCGTCCTTCTAGGTCACAAGTATTACCTAGTAAAGTGCACTATGGCAACTAGGACACCTACCAGGAATTCAGCCTTGGCTGAAGACACGCCCTCTTGCAGTTAGTTGGCTCGAAACACACTTCACTGATGAAGCCTTATTCGAACGGATTGTCATCTAAAATAAAAATATCATCTGTGCTTCCGTCACTTTGGACCTGCCCGGCATCTGCTGTATCATGCTTGGGCGTTCCTTCGGGCTCTGACAGTGCGACTAATACGCCTTCCTGCCACGCTGACCTCAGAATCTCAATAGCATCTGTTCTCACTTCCTCGGCATCGTAACTATCTCGAACAGAACTAGCAGGTCGTCCCAGCATCCGCTGTCGGGCAGTTCTGATCACTAGTGGGCCGCAACTATGTCCATCAGTCTGCTGCAAGGTTTCCTGCCAGCGTTCGTCGTTAGTCGTCTTGGCCATTTAGGCGGACATTAGGCAGGACAAATACCTTTTCGACATATTCGAACTTGGGAAATATTTCGTTGCAAGCTTCCTAGAACCTGATCAGCTGTCGCACATATAATCAAGCACTTGAACAAACCCTGATCTCAATATTATCTCCCTCACTCATTGAGTCGTAATGGTAAATGGTTTTGTCCCACTCGTTAATCTCAAGAAGACTGAAATGGATTTTACGTTGAAACAGTGGAAAGAAACACACCAGGTTGTTTTCAGACCCCAGTCGCCATTTGTCTGTCATTTTCTTAGCCGCTTTGAACAACTGCGGATCTACGTCCCCGTCTGACGTGTGAACGGGCACGGAATATCCAACCCGAACGAAAGACAACTTGTCAGAGAGGTGCAGACAAGCGAGAATGATATCATCGTTTAGCCATTCGTTAGACTCGAGCTTTTTCAACGAGTTCACATTGAACCCAAAATTGGATTTAGGGGCGATTCGGATAAGAAGCCCGCTGTCACTTGCAGAGTCTTGAACCTCTTTGATAAAGGCATCTAGCTCGTTACTCTCAGTAAATGAGCTTTGTCTAGAACCGACGAGTCTGGCGTCATTCAGGGAAGTACGAAACTCGTTATAATCTGTCTTGCCTGTACTCAAAAGTAATGCCATTTGACGGGCGAGCAACTGGAAGACAGACATCTTATCCTGACTGCTAGGTAGCTGCTTAATAAGAGTCTTCAGGTCTGAGTCTGTGGACTTTGCAAGATTCCTGAAGCAAATTAGCAGTTTGGCTATCGGTTTCATCTGCTCGAGGAACGACTTACCACAAAGGCTTGAATAGGATACCAAAGTCTAATTTGGTAACCAGGCGAGTCCATTTTCGACCGCGCCTGAGGTGTGTCAAAGTTCTCCGTCGGCGATGCTCCCATGCCTTCTTCTGACTTTCGTCGCCTTCTGGCCGAGGACCCAGAAGTGTTCCCATTATCTGCTTAACAGCTTGCTTCCTCTTTATCTCCCTGGTGCCCTGAAGTAGCTCTAATCGTGATTCGTACCACCGGTGAAGGCCAATAGCAGTCAAAGCATAGCGAAGAGATCCTCTATGCCTTTCACTAAATCCTGCTCTCACGAGAGACATCCACTGTGCGCCATCGGACCATGTGCTTTGGTTAGTCACATTGATGCTCAGGGAGTCGAATAGGGCTTTATAGGTTGTTGGAGGGTCCCTATCTAAACTAAACTGTCGGACCTGTTCACAACTTTCGTTTACAAATTCTGCGACAGATTGTGCGACCAGTACAGAACACACTTGCAGCGCCTTTCGTTCTGACGGCTGCGAAGGAGTAAATGACTTATCTGGTGTCCGTGACCGGCTTCTTGACGTAAGAGGGTCGTGTCCCTCGATTCGATCACTGTGCTCGAACTCAACTTCGACATTTTTGGTGTCTTCGGCCAATTCAAAATTCTGCCAGGGCTCGTTGGCCTGACCAGTATCTACGTTAATGTTCGGAGATGCTTTTGGTACATGGGAAGGCTTATAGCTATCATCGGGACTCGCAGGTACGGAACTGACAAGTCCTCCAGTAGTTCCGGCTCGGTTCATGACTTCGTCGCAGATCCGAGCTAGGTTGTGGGCGAAACATCTTACCTTTCGTCTGTCCGTGGTGGATAGCCGATCTAACGCTGACTTGGCAGCTTCATCAAGAATCCGGGGGCTGTGCACAGCTGTGCAGATACTGTTGAAAATATCGCTGATGTTGCTGATGTTGCTCATGCTTAAAGGCAGGGCAAACTTGAAGCAACTGACAGGATTATAACAACAACATGGCATGAGTCATCTTCCTTGAAAGCCCATAGGAATTGCGGACTGTCAAATTTGACGCATAGAGCGTTAAATAGATACTAATATAAAAAGATAAGAACCCCCAGCGAAGGGCCAGGTTACGAATCTCATGCTCATGGGCCGAGTTAAGCGCTCATGCTTCTAATTTCATCTGTCTGATAATACTTTGGCACTCTTAGTTCCAGGCCTGCATAATCCCTCATGAGCTACAGCAGTTTTGCTTTGGACTCGCTCGTCAGCTTTTGCGCTAGAAAAATACCTAGGTACGACTCATCAAGTCAGATCAGCTCCGCCCTTCACGCCTAACGCATCTATCTTCCACTCACATCGAGAGTGCTAATGTCCTCACATAAACTACAGCGCAGCCAGATGGCAAGTTCTTCAGTCTTTAATCGCAGATACCACATCGCGACATTGATCAGTACGTCAAACTTGATAGCCGTCTTCTATGTCCAGATTCTCACAGACCGCCTACCTTTCTTATGTGAGTCTTTCGGCCTCCCATGGCGGACCCCTTCGAAAACGCCGCGCGACGACAGGGAGAAAAAGAGATTCTCCGAACGCAAGAGTGCACATCGAGTTTACCAAAGTTCAAAACCGAGCCCCTGATATGTTCCTCAGCTTTGTCGTCGCCTTCTCTCTGCGTTCGTGTCGGGGCTTAGATATTCTGATGTGCAAAAGACTAAGTCTCTTGCGTGACAGCAAAGGCACCCTTAAATACGGTACGACATATTCAAAATACTTTGGCATCCTGCGGGCACTGGCGCCAACAATATTTGACACCAGCAGGCCAAGATGCACTAACGAGTATCACCAAGGCGATATGACTTGATCAGTCCCCCTATCATCTCAAGACAGAGGGTGGGACTCCTCGATAGCCTGAATCCAACTTCGCGGGATGAGGTGGGTAGATGCGGCCAAATTTTCCGCCAAATCACCAAAGGATCGCATTTGATGTGCCCTGCCGAATGATGTTGAATCGATCAATACAGGCCTTGAGGCCTTGGGTGATTAAACGAGGTGAGAGCCTTCGTCAACGGCCACGACCATTTCGACGTAAGACAATAATGACAATTCATAAACCAACACCCTGTCCAGCAGTACTTGGTCACATTTCATGCCAAGCCCATAGACTCATTCATTCTTAAGCCGCTGGAACAGAGGCGGTTGCCCTGCTCCAATAGGCAAAGATCCATGAGGTCTGACGCCGCTATTAGCGGAGAGATGAAGTCAGTCTTGCAAAAGGTACCAGGTGGGTAGCAAAATAATCCGGAGTCCAAAAGCTGCTGAACCACCATTTTAGAGTCCGGGTTATTTTGCTACCCACCTGGGTACCTCAGGGCGAGGAGGATTCGTCAGACAGCAGCAAGCCACAGACGAAGGAAGAAGTTACGGCACTCTTTTATCGCTTGACGAAAAGAGCTGAGTATAGAATCAACACTGTTATCAGGCGGGTCTAGTGTGCCATTTTTTTCTTCGATAGTGTGATTTTGTACATGATGTTATCCAACAAGTATAGTCTTGTACAGTGCATTTATACAGTTAAAGCACCCACTTTACACAGGCCAACGTCAGGTGACCTTGTGTGGCGAACGACATCCAAGCTTGTACCGAAATCACGGTCCTTCACGTCACATCATCTCGACCAGCAGACGTCACCGAACCACACAACCAGCATACGCAGCATAGAATTGACGACAATCATCACTCAGCGACGCAAATGATGGAGAACAGCATTATCCTGGAGATCAGGCGGGAACTCAGCGCTTGCAGCGACAAGATTCGAAACGAACTCAGGACAATCAATGAAAGCATTCGCGGCCCCCGGAGCGCTATCGATACCAACACCAAATACACCCACAACATTCGAAATGATCTCGGGATACTCAATGAAAGCATTCGCGGCCTCCGGAGCGACGTCGATACCAATACAAAAGACCTCCATAAGTTCCGAAACAGTATAACCAAAGAGCTAAGGGCTAAGAGACAAGCCAATGCCGATCTGAGGGATGCACTCGACAGCAAGTCTAAGTCCATCGATGTCCACTTCCGAGACACCAAGAACAGCTTCGAAGAAATGAAAGCCGAGAATGCTAAACTACTAGCGGTCGTTCAAAACGGAAATCTAAAAAACCCTTTTCTTCCCATCCACGCACTTCCCATCTACTTGCCAAACCAAGGCGTCACCTACCCCGAAGTAACCCATTTTCCTAAGAACGCCATCGAATTCTATGCCCTGAAGCAGCCATCCAGTCGACGACAGAAAACCATGCTTGCCTACCTCGCCATGTTCTACGACTTCCCGCACTACCAAAAACACGGCGACATCGCCATCTAGGACCCAGAGTTGGCTGTCGAGTATCTCGAAAGTACTCTGGGTCTCGACGAGAATAACTTCACACGGTTCAAAGAGCGCGCGCGCGAGTTTGATAAAAGGCCGAAAGCAGCACCAATGACAAACGCCCGAGTCTCCGACGGGGAGCACCTATTCCCGCACAAGCGACAACGTTCGACGCATTCTTCAGATCCTGAGTCGCGTTTCACCTACGGGCCTGAGGATAGAGTTGGTTGGCGGAACAAGGGCTGGTCGAACCCCATTAGATGAGTCGTCTAGAGACCAAGGGTTGAAAAAGTCGGCGGAGCCTCTGGGGGTTTAGAGGACTCGAGGAGTGCGACGAATATTAACACAACGCGGGATATTAAATCGAAACTAGTGCAGTTATACGACCGAGACCATCTTGACTTGACCGCCGTCGGCGCGATTCGTGTACACTTGCAAGTATAGTATAATGACAATAATGAACAAATGACTTCGAAAGTCTTACTTGTCACTAAAGCGAGACAAAACAGACAGAGCAGCTGAGAGAAGCCAATCAGTACTAGCAAATAGGAGAAGTACCCTTTGGACTGGATGCATTTACATTGTATCTTGTCATTGTTCAATACAACAATACAGACCTTTGGGTTGGAACAGATCGGACCAAATGCAACCTACGTGTGCTTGATCCTACTGGTCAAACTGAAGGATATTGGGGCTGAAGACTGCTCTGTGTGCCAGTTACTTAAGGCCTCGGTCGGCCCAGAAGATAACAAGCCATGTCACAAGTACCGGTCATGCCATAGCCGCATGATCTTATTGATTTCCTTCCTTAACCAAGATTTCTGCTAATACAAGAAATGTTCTATTATCTGGTCTGTCCAACATGCTTGCAATGGGCTTCTGATCTCTCGACTTATTCAAGTTGGATTCTGGATACAGGTAGTCCGCAGTGGAAAGCTAGCAATGTAATAGTGGATATTTACACAAACAATTTCCTGGATTCTCCTCAAAGCTGTCTCATATCAATCAATCAGATACAGCCTTGCATTATGCTTCATTGTTATTGAAACGTCATCATAAAAATATCTTCTCAATCCACGCCCGATACACAGTTTCGATCCAGTCACCGATCTTCCGTAACACAGCAACTATAGTGTACGAACCCAGCAACGTCCTCGTATCTCCCAGGATAAGAGACCCTATGATCTCAATTCTATCCTTGCGCCAACTCGCAAAGGATAGCTTCCAATCGTGCCCAATGACGTATAGTAGTGGCAGCGTTACAATGCCATGCTGCGCAATCCGTTCAGGCGCGAGCATGGTCATGCGTTGATACCAGGCCGCCGTCCACACGGAGGGCTGCAGCTCACCATCTTGCTGGATGCCCGTCGTTTTGGTTTCGATATTGCAAGCGATAGGTGCGAATTGCAACGGGGGATATCCTGTTTGGTTGACCGACTGGGTGTCGGGGGATTGAGCCCAAACTTTTCCCGCGATAGCTGACATGAGCTTTGCATCAGCTGACGGAGCCTGGGTATTGCTCCCGTCGATCAGTTGACGGGGTTTTCCATCGTTTAGCCACAGATTTAGGCAGAAATCGATCATGTTGTTCTCAATAACGCTATCACCGCCTCGCCCGCTTATGATTGGGAGGAAGGGAGCCAACATTCTTGCTGTAAGGGAGGGTTCAACTTGAACAGTAGAGCGTCCAGCAAGGGCGTGTTGCAGTAGTGGCTGTTGGACTTGGATATTCCATGTCGCCTCAGCCCGGGCGTAGACCTGGCAGTCTTGGGCTACATCACCAATAGCGCGCAAAAAATCCAGCTCGTGCAAGGCGACATCGATAGGTGACTTGGGTTTGCGGGAGCGGGGGAAGGATGCCTCAACTTCATTTGCTTGCTGTCGACAAATTGGTTGCGCAGGTCGAAACCAATCTTTCTTTGTTCGCGCCCGAGGAATGATCGCTTCCACATCCTTGCGGATTTCTAGCGGGAAAACGCCAATGTGTTCTATGACAATATCGTCTACGCTCTTGAACAGATCCTGAACATCGTATGGTAGAACTTGAATAGGGTCATCGCCCATACGAATTGGGACGACAGGCAAGTCGAGCACCCAAAGACCATCTGCAGGCGTAACGGGGCTCTTCTTGCGACGACCTTTCACACTCGAGTTCTACGGCCATCCACCAGTTGGTGACTGGTACGAGCTTCCCAAGACTACAGAGTCGGATCGGGATGGTGTCATACTAGCTGCGTTCGGGTCTTGGAACGCAATGGGTGGTAGATTCGGCCGTCGTTGGGTCACGTTTGAGCGAGGTGTTTCCTCCCCTGCCTCTTCTGCCCAACCCGTCTCTGCATTATCGCCAAAATCACTGCCATGTTCAGCGGAAGAGCCGAGCCGCTGGGCGAGCTCAACATGGGGAGCCACAGTATCGAGCCAAAGCTCAATTGAAGTGAAAGAATAACATTCGTTCATAGATACTGTCGTACCGTATTTAAGGGTGCCTTTGCTGTCACGTAAGAGACTTAGTCTTTTGCACATCAGATACGGAATCTCCATTGCGTTTGGGAACATTACAAATGTACATTCTGAAAGACAGACCGGAGTGATTTGATCGTGTGGAATGAATGCTGACACAAGATGGACAGCAGGTTGACTGGGCGACGTCGAGCAGATCGCGGATGAACCTTTTTGCGGCATGCGAAAGAGCTTCAGGGATAACTCGGTCCTACCGATCGTCCCCCAATTGGCAGCCCGCGTATGGCCCCTAACGCGCGCCCATAAACAGCCAGCGCTCTTCTTCGCCCCTATTATTGACTTCTACGGGCCAGAGTCCCAGCAATGATGATAGAGGCAACTCCATTTTCTCGTCTTTGTCTCCTGAGCTAAAGAACATCATACCGAATGAGGAACCGTACCCGAGAATAGCTGCTCGATACCTAAAGCCTCCCTCAGCTTTCTTCGACAGGCTAGAAGCGCAGGTTCGAGCGAACCCAAGAGCTTGGAAGAGAATTGAATAAGAGCAGGTGAAAGTGATGATGACGCATTCTTAAATTTCTTTTCACTATCTCTATTATCACCATCTTTCCCATTACTCTTCTTGTGCCAAGACCGAGATCGCTCATTGCGACGCGTATTGACAGGCATGAGTATCAATCAAATTGAACGAGATTGGAGCTGGTACAATGTTTCATAATAGCCCAGCCTGGGTGGCTTGTCTTGAAGGCCGTGTCTCGTGCACTCTTCCAGTCCTGATCTTTTCTACTAACTCCTCATGCTCATTACCGGTTAAAATTGTAAGTCGTTGCTGCTCTGCCCGGTTTCATCATCCAGCCACATCCTAAATCAGTAGGCAATTCAGCCCTGAGAGTTAATAATGATCGATGGTCAGCACAAATCCAGGCTCATATGGGGTCGGGTTGTTCGAGTAGAATGTAGACAGTGGTCAGGGCATTGAGCAGCAGGCCGATTGCGTGTAATTGCTGCTCGAATTACTCTATAGCCCGATGATCTAGCTCTCTTTTTTCGCAAGGTCATCATTCTATTGTCCCGTACTCGAGTACTACAGACACGAATACGTTCCACGTCCTTGAGTAGGTGGAAGAATAGCTCTGGTGAATAATATATCCCCTTGATCCAGGGAACACGGGCCATGATACGCTTCCAGGAGCCCTGGAAACTTAAAGCTAAGAGCAGTAATACGTTTACCTTCACGACCCCAGTAATGTAATCGTTCGCAAAGCAGCGTAGGACGGACTGTATTGACCTTGCCAGAATGACGCGACAACCTTCATGATATAAATTAGAGGTTACGCCGCGTCACACAATAACGTTTTTCGTGTTCAAGAGTGCCAGATCTGTTCACTAACATCGGCTCCTCTAGTCGCAAATTCCTACGTCAGATCAACCGTTTTCATGACCCATAGAACGCAGCCCAAGGCACCAAAACTCATCAAGACAAAGACAAAACCACCTCGGGCGTAATCCTTCTGTCCTGCGCAGAAACAGACAAGTCATAATTATCTTATCTTTCCCAGCGCCCCCCACGATATAGCTGCTCAGCTGGTTTACATTAGCGCAGAGAACCCAGATCAACAGCGCCAAGTCACAGTCCGGACGGGCTCGGTCTTTCAGCTTGGTCAACTTAATGCGGACTCGGCGTAACTCGCTGACGTATCCGATCCTGTGGTGGCCCTACCAGATGAATCAGGCCAGGGTGGACATGTTGTTGAAGATCTTTTGCGACGATGGGCGTTCCAAGCGGCGTTGGCCTTGAATGAGACGGCAACAGGAACAGGAGTCGAGATGGTCCCCTTGGGTCCGAATGAAAATAAGACGACTGCAACTAGCTTCGGGACTTGGTCTTGAGCCAACTTGGACGACACTCGAATCTTCTTGTAGGCTACTCCTGGGGTTTCGGTCACCACGCGTATCTCCGGGACCCGGGTCTGAGTCAGCTGCGCGAGAGCAGACGGTTAATTTGTTGCAACGGTAGACTTATTATCTATGATATGATCCGAAGCGTGGACTAGCCAACAACGGAGTTGACGGAGGCGATAGCTCAGACATGTTACGCAGAAAAAATTGATTCATCACGAAACCAACTAAAGCCTGGCCATATCGGCAAGACACGCAGTGTGCTGGACGAATCTGGAGCGCATCGTCGCAACGTCGTGGAAAGTGAAGCATGCTCTGGAACAGCAACTCTGGGCTGGTAGCTTGATAGTGACTGAAAGGCAATCCGGCAAAAGAATAGGAGCTTTGGATCGGTCTGGGCGTAGGGGGAGTATGCAGGGGAGTCATGGGACCAAAGCTGTGCGGTGCATGTGCAGCTGGAGGGTTGAAAGGCCAAAGGAGCGCTAGACGAGCGTTGGCTCGGTTGAAGTTGTCAGCAAGAGATTGCTGCATTGAGCTCTGGGTAACCTCCGACTGCCCTGTCTCTGGCTCAAGAGGGCCTGATATAGGCTACATTTGAGGATGATGCGGCGCATATCTCTCCTGGTCAACTCCAAACTCGCTGCCACCGCCAAAGAACGTCCAGTCACCACTCCAGTCATCCACCGCCCAGGCTTCGGTATACCCCTGCCACACAGCGTGATATGACTTGCGCGTCTTGGTCATGACATGGCCTTCAGTCGTAAGCCTCTCGAGTAGGACGGGTAGCGCGGCGCGGAGCCTGTTGACGACGACGTCGCGGTACTCATCACTTGCGTCGCGGAATGGCTTTAAACCCATGCCGTCGATGAGGTCACCCAGATAGACAGTTACGTAGTTGCTAATGTGCAGCTTGTGGCGTGTAAGATGCGCAATCCAGCGCTTGCGATGACTATCCAACCAAAAGACCCGGACGGTGTTAACTCAGACCATGTCTGGGACGTAGATCCCTCGAATGAGCTAGTCGGTTAGAGAGCGCTCTGGGGGAGTCGGGCATGAGGAGGACTTGACAGTTAGTCGGTGATCTTGTGGCTACTTACGTCGACCCAGTGGATTAAGAACTCATCGTCGACGGCCTCGTCCATGTTGATGTCGTTGTCGTATCCGGCGGACTAGGGGAAGTTGGGTGAGGCCATGATGGGAGCTGGCACAACGAGCAGGTTATACTCTGCGCAATTTTAGGGGGCTCCCGTGTAAGAAGTGGTATGAACAGAAAAGTGAGGAAATTGGCAATTATTGGGAGACTTTTCGATAAGAGACAAGCACAGTCTGGTTATGAAGAGAGCACAAGGGTCGCTCGAGAGGGAGCAAAGAACGTCTCTAAACAGACGAGCACCACTTGTCTAGGCTGACGTGGCATCAGAGACAAAGCAAATGCTGCAACCAGGCTCATGCTTAGTGTTCAACACTTCCAAAACTTGCCATCGTCTCCTTGGCATCCATCAAAGCCCTGCCCTACTGCGAGAGAGCTCTCTTAAACGCCCTGGGCTCCTCATCTTGGATTCTATAAAGCCTACTGTGCAGATTACTAATCTCTCTCGGACTCTATCATAGGTCAACATATGCCATTCACACAGTTAAAGGTTGTACGCGCTTCCACTTATTCTTAGCCCAGGCGCAGAAGCAGGCTGGTAAGAGGTGGGTACTTAGACAGATATGCGCTTGGGATACTCGGAGGTTAAGCGATTACGAAAATGCCAAGTGAGTGGCAGCTATAGTTGACGTAACTCTTGGGGATAGGCTCGTCCCGGTGACGGTTGCTGATACATAGGGACATGGAACGACATCGATGACGCTTCTACCACTCGATTGTTGACATCGAGCCCTCTCTCACTATAATATAATTAACCACAAAGGGCCAGTGCAGATAAATGCCAAGGCGGCCGCCCAAGTAAAGCGATCCTACAGCTGGCCCAAGTGGAGAGATTGCACACGCAACGTCAGGACCTCAAAGTCGGTATAGAAGCATCACTCCAAGGACTGACCCAGAAAGTGTTGCCACTGACAAGAAGGCCGGTGCTTTGGACACAATAGGACGGGATGATCACACATCCAATCATAACAGATCTGAGGGGCCTTGAAATTGGGCGCCACTTGATGACGACTTTGAAGACAAAAAGAGAGGTGCCGATATCGAGACGGAAAGCATCGAGGCCCGGCACCTCAGCAGGCCGCATTTAGGAAGCGCCCGACCGACTTGAAATGTTGTTATCAAGAGTTTCACTGGTCAATCAATTATTCTTGAACATGGTGAATGATTAGGAGTATCGGATGCGGCTCATGCTGGTGGAGGAGGCTCCCAGGAGCAAGCTCGGGTCACGATTTTGAGCACGGCCGCTAAATTCCAGCCAACACAGGCTATGCTCAAGCGGGACGGGCATTAGAAACTTGTTGCACAGCCGTGAGCCTCGTAGTCAGTAAGAGCATAGCAGGTGATGATTGAAAGAGCCTTGCGAGGTCATAAAGGGCCTCGGCAAGCGCCTTGTTTTGGTGGCTGTGTCATCTAGCCAATATCTGCTTACGTACAGCAAACTTTTATACGTACCTACTAGTCCTAAACTTCACCGCCAGCGCTCTGGCTCAAGGAACCCCAGGCTCGAAATCGGCCTTGGTAATATAGACTCAACAAAGAGTCTGTACCGTGCACGGTGAACAAGGAGTCTGGAGATGCGTTCTGCGTTGGCGGGCTAGGGACGTAACTTAGACAGCAGGTCAGCTCATTAATTAGGCCAGAGGGGCTGAAAAGACATGAGGCATGTTTGAAGATGTGTGCACTGGGGCAAAGATGAGCAAATCGGGTATATGGGTATAGTTATGCGCCATGGTACCAAGTGCATGTCATGCATCAGGAGAGATTGGCATATAGTGAGATATACAAGGGAGTAAATCTACCTAAAATAAAGCTGCTGGTAGGTACAACTCCATCTGATCCCGACTCTCTCGGCCATGTTTTCCAATCCCACTTGGACGACATCCTCTCTCTTTCGCCTGGAAGTCTCCTGGCCCTCTGTCGCCTGGTCGAACATGCTGTCCCTTCTCTCTCTAGCGCTATCGCCCATCCGACTTCAGTACAGTCTTTCGTTTGATCCCACCGCGAGTGTTTGTCCAGTAATCATCTCAGCCACAACCTGACATCTGTGCTCACCTTTCGGTCCTACGTCTCTCGTGCGGTTCGATGTCTTACTTTACGTGCATCACTGTCAGATCTGACTCTTGGTAATAGAACGAAAGAAGTATAGCCTTACCGCGGCTGTCCTGCCCATGGTAGATACACTCAGGACCTGTTCATGGAGGGTTCTTTGGTGGGCTGTTTTGGGAGTTCCCCGCACTGAAGATCTCGAAAAGCCCAACACCGGATTCCGAGGTGGAGTTACTGATTTCACTGGCTCTCAATCGGCTCACAGCTGCCGCATGTATTGAAGGCTTACATTCATCGCACGCCCAGAGTCGTAAACTGAGCTAGGCGCCTATTCATTTTGGATGCAACTTTGACTGCTGGCAGAAAGCTGGTAGTGGCGCGATGAGATTCAAGGCTGTGCAAGGGTCCGCCGCACACAGAGCAGAGGGCTCGCCACGCCTAGATCCATGGCGGACTGTCGCAGCAAACTGGCATTTCCCAGAAAGCTATAGACATCAAAACAAAGCTTGACTTTTTGTTCTATGACCAAGTTCTCGCCATCGGCCATGGAGCCTAAAAAAAAAGTCACTAGCCATGGGCACCATGAATCTAGCGATAGCGTACCTAGCTCGGCACCCAACAGTGGTTTGGTTCGAATATCAACGGAATACAAGCGAGGCACAAAAATTGCGCTGTATTGAGGCGAGAACACAAGACCTTTGTTTTTATAGTCAGTCACTCTACTCTGTAAATCGCCGTGGTTTCAGTCTCAATAGGCCCATGATGTTTACCAAAATGACGATTCGACTGCCCTGATACCAAGTGCAAGTTCCAGAGTGCGAGGGACCAGACCATTTTTCCTACTTTGCACCAAACGGTGCTCGCTAACGAGTAATAAGCTACAAGATTATGATACCCAGTCGTGCTTCCATGCTTTGCCTAGTTGTTGTCCAGGATGTCAAGACTCTGATCACCAGCCGTGCACAGACCTTAGCCCAGACGCGAAGTTGGCTAACGTCCATGCGCAAAACTACGTCATCGAGGATCTGGGACGGTTGGGGTCTTGCAAAGCTCTGTTCCTTTGGAGGCATGGAGAAGAGGAAGAACGTCCTGATTACGGTGGTGACTGTATTTCTGGCGCAAAGGTGACTCTCCGGCTGCCCACCCCTCATCAATGTATATGCAGCACGCCTCGTTGATACTTCACGCACGCCTTCGTCAACTGCTTCGGTATGCGAGCAGATGTTCAGGCTAAAAACGACACGCTCTCGTCGCTATTGAGACTCTGTCAAAGACTGGGATTCGTTAGTTATCTCTTTACAGGGAGGACTATTTTCGGGTGCGATTTCGTCCCTGAGAAGCATGGGCAACTGGGAGCCTCGAGCCCACGCCGATATAGGGTAGGGACGGCGAGCTATTAAAGTTTGCCAAGCAAATAGGCATATAATTATTAACCTAATTAATAAGCACCTAAGTAAGCTATAGAATAAAGTAATAGAGATAAGTAAGTAAGTAATAAAGAAATAAGGTAATTAGGGCTTTTAATATAGTATAAGAAGGAGGAATTCCTCTCTAGATATTAACCTTAATCTCTATCTTATTCTTATTAACTTCTAATACCCCTACCTTATATCTAACTAATCGACTGCCGTGCCTTTGCCTCGTTAAATTTAGTGTTGGCTACCCTATATGCTCGGAACCGTTTTCATCTGCCTTTGTCTTGTTTGCA
>JAJODA010000103.1:0-51220 GCA_021730345.1 Fusarium cicatricum | reverse complement strand
GCTTCTGTTGTCAAAGGATCTACAGTTCCATAAGCGATCCAAGGCTGAGCAGACGACAATTCTGAGCATCGCTTCATCTCTCACCTCTCTGCTCACTGCCCTTGCCGAAGCCCAGGATGAGATCCTGGAAGCCATCTCCCGCAACGCCATCGTCACTCGCCTTCTCCTCCTCCTTACTTCAGATGAGCTCGCCAGCAACCCCGATATCGTCTCACTAAGAAGCGATGCTCTAGCTTGTCTGATGATTCTCTGTGAGGACAATGAGAAACTCTCCGACAAGGTTGCTACCACCAAGGAGCACCGCACCTACGGCACCCTATTGTCGCTGCGCAAGACGGCCAACAGCGACGGTGTCCTGGCCTGCGGTGTCCTCCACAACCTCTTTACCGCTCTTCAAGAGCAGGATATAGCTCTCGGCGCCGACGACTCACTCCTCGTCCCCACCCTCTCACAGGCCGTCAAGTCCATCACCCCCGGACAGACTTCTGATGCTGTGGGCTGGGCGAACCCGGTCGAGTATCAGCAATTGGCCCTGGAGATCCTGGCCTCTATCGGAACGACCTTCAACACCTCCACGGGCGATGTTGAAGCGCCTCCCAAGCCTGAAAAGGCCGACTTGAAGGATGACGAGGAGATGGGCGATGTCGATATCACTTCTGACGGCGAGGGTCCTGAGGGCGAGGAGGAGGCGGAAGAGGATGACGAGATGGACGAGGATGAACTAGAAGCCGACATGGAGATGGTCACCGGCGCCGATAGGAATGAAGAGGACAGCAACATCGATGACCTCCCCGTCCTCAAAGCTCTCATCGACACGGCCCTCCCCGAGCTCATCCGCGTAGCCTCCCTCTCCCCCACCGACGATACTTCCCTCCGCCTCCAGGGCCTCGCCCTCTCCGCCCTCAACAACATCGCCTGGTCTGTCTCCCTCATCGACTTCTCTGATGCCCACAACGCCCCCATCCAGACCGCCTGGGACCCTGCCGGCCGCGCTCTCTGGTCCCAGGTCATCGCACCCATCCTCGCCACCGACACCGCCGACGTCGAGCTGGCCACCCACATCACCAGCCTCGCCTGGGCCGTCGCCCGCTCCCTCCGCGGCCGACCCAACCTCCCCTTTTCCGATGAGCACCGCCGCTTCATCGCCCTCTACCAGGCCACCCGGGGCTCTCCCGCCGCTCAGAACCCGGAAGACCCCTTCCAGGCCCTCAGCGTCAAGTGCATCGGCGTCCTCGGCCAGCTGGCCCTGGAACCCGCGCCCCTCGACCGCAACCGTGACATCGGCACGTTCCTCGTCACCCTCCTCGCTGGTCTACCCGCCACGCCAGCCGCCGACGCCGTCGAGGCTTTCAACCAGGTCTTTGACGTCTACGCCGACGAGAGCTACTCGTACGACAAAGACGTCTTCTGGAAGGACAACTTTGTCAAGCACCTCGACGAGGCGCTTCCCAAAGCCCGTGCCATGATCAAGACCATCGACAAGCGTGAGAATGGCGAGCTGCGTCTGCGCGCCGACGAGGCCGTGCTAAACTTGAATCGTTTCCTGGCGTATAAGCGTAAGAACAAGCCGCAGGCATAGGGTCATAGAGAAAAGCACTTGATTCATCATTTGATGAGATAATGTTACCATTTGGCACATCTGCTGCCACAAACAAAAACCTTTGAGCTTGTAGTGTGACCGCCGTCTGCTGGGCCCATCATGTAGCGCGCTTGAAGCTATGTCAAGTAAGCGTGGATCTCGATCTTTTTTACTTGGTCCGAGTCGATTAGCAGAAGCTGCCGAGTCTAGTATGCTCCTAGGTGCAGCTTATAACATTTTCGATCTCGCGACTCTGGTACATACGACCATAGCTCGTANNATCCCCAGTGTTGTATGTTTTCTAATTTTTGTTTCCCGGCTTTTTGTCGGGGTTTGTTGTCATATGTGCGTGCAAATCTTTGCCCAAGAAATGCGTACACGGGTACAGTAATGAACCGCAAGAGCAGCATAGAAAGCGGTAATCTCGAGTTATCTACTTCATCTCGATAAAAGAGGCAATCCCATTATCAGCGCCTGCTCCCAGAGAACTTAGCCAGCCCCGAATGTTGCTCATCTAGCCACAGATGATGGCTGCAAATACCAGATATAATTCATTCCCATGTTAACACCGTTCAAAAACACGATACAGGCCCTTCAGACTTGCAACTTCAAGAATACCATCTTCCATGAGTGACCTGGTTGCAACAAGCCTGGCTTTGAACGCCGGAAAGAAAATGTGCTGCACGGCATGTCTCACATGCTGCCGTCGTGCACGTACACTATCCGGTATGTCCTCCTCGCGGAGACTCTCCGGGTCGCCTGGAAGGGCAGGCAACGGCTCTGGCACATAGAACGTGGCCAGTTCGCGCAAAAATGTCTCAAAGCAGGCTTTCTCTTCAGTCCAATCGACTGCAGGCCCGAGACGAAGTAGGAAACGAGGGAGCTTGACCAGGGGTGGGGTATAGCCCTTGATGAGGAGCGGGAGCGAGACGAGTTCCCCGGCAGGGGATATCTCAAGACTGAAGTACTCGAGAAGCATCTCTCGACGCTCAATGAGTTGATCCGCCACGCGATCGACCAGTGCCTCAATGTCAAAGTCCTCATCGGGTGAGCTGATGGCATTCTTCTCCACCTCGGCTGCCATTCGGAGAAGCTCACGAAGATCCAAAGCAGGACTGAACTGAATAGCGCCAAAGTTCCCAAAGTCTGTCAACCCAAGTTGATAGAGGTAGTCATAGCAAGCCCGGCCATAGTCGATCAGATACAGCTTGACGTCTCCCTGAATCGCTGCCAATCGACGCTGATCGTCGACGATGCCGACAAAGGTATGGGCGGAAAATATCTCAGTCAACTCGTTGTGCATGTCTTCCCGAACTTCGTGTCGCAGTTGCTTTACGCTGTTCAGCCGGCATTGGACGGTTTCTCGGTCCGAAGTCTCGTATTCGAGAACCTCTGGAGCAGCAGATGGCTCGCCCGCTTGGTCTGCAGACGCTGTTGACTCGCTTGGGCCAGCCCGAGCAAACATGGAGGTGATCTTCCGTTCAGCAGTGTCTGTCCTGACCAGGTCATTCGAGTTTCTCCTTGGTCTTTTCGATGCTGGCGTCCGTCGGCTGGGTGTACCCTCACTCTCGGTTTGTGGAGTTGATTCAAGAGCTTTCGCACCTGGCAGGAGGGTTTGCGTCATGAACGTACGGCTTGTATCTACAGCAGCAAGCTTCGACTCGATGTGCTCGCATATGGCTTGGATAATCTCGTCCTCATTGAGGAAATGGACTTCTCTCTTGGTGGGGTGGACGTTGACATCTACCCGCGCTGGGTCAATCTCAAGACTCAAGTAAATGAACGGATGGCCGCTCTTGGGCAGGAAGCTGGCATATGTCTGCTCTATAGCTTTCTTGATGTGCGTCGACTCGACACAGCGGTGATTGATGAAAAGGAGGAGGGTGGTCTTTTTGACCGAATAGTTTGCATTAGTCGCGTAACCCTCCGCTTTGAAGCCCCAGCGTTCCTCTGATGTTGAGAACTCCAGGAGCTCGTTGGCCACGGCACTACCGTGAATTTGGCGAATGCGATCAATGACGGTAGCATGTGCCTGTATGGACAGACTGGTTGACGCCTCGCCTGCCTTCTTACAAGAGAAGCCAACGCCCTTGCAGTGGACGGCATAGCGGCTCACCATGTCTATAATCTTGTTGAACTCGTCAGAGGTAGAGCGAAATGCCCTCCTGCGGGTGGGGACATTGTAGAACAGGTCTTCGACGGTGATCTGGGTACCCGGGCGGCCCGCGACGCCCTTTGGCTCGGCTGACTGGCCAGGTTTTGGAGCAGTCAGCCTTCCGTCAAGGTAGTGAGCCCGCCAGGCGAGATCTGAGTCCTTGGTCTTGGTCGTGACAGACAGATGGGCAATGTGGCTGATGCTGGCAAGGGCTTCGCCCCGAAAACCATAGGTTGCAATGGCGGCTAGATCCTCGAAAGAGGTGATCTTGGATGTAGTGTGGCGCTCGCAGAGGATAGCCATGTCATCTTTCTTGCACAGAAGTCAGCCTTGTGAGTCATGGACGCGTGGACTTTGTGATTTACCTGGATACCACAGCCATTGTCTGTAATCTGGAGAAGCTTGAGCCCCCCATCCTTGGCTAGCACATCCAACGAGGTGGCGCCTGCGTCGACGGCGTTCTCGATGAGCTCCTTGAGAGCATGGACAGGGGCCACGATGATTTCGCCGGCAGCAATTTTGTTGACCACATTTGGGTCGAGAGCCTACAAAATCAGTCAGCAAGTGAGCCTAAGCTAGCATTTAAAAAAAAAGGCAACGAGGTAAGGCGACAAGCGAGTAAGGCAACCACTTGCCTTGATCCTTTGCGGTGCACGGCTCTCTTCCGGGTCGCCTGGAGCTTTCCTTTTTGTTCCATTGGGAGCAGCTCCAATTCCGTGCTCGCCGACGTTATGGGTCATTCCCATATCAATGTCGCTGTCGACATCCATGGACATTGTAAGTGATAGCTCAACTTGGCGCAGTCGCCACCGAGTTTGCCTCGCTTTGTTTTCTCAATGCCGCTGGCCTTGGGGTGCAGGCGTGAGCGTAGAGAATCGCGAGTTGAGAAGAGGGCGGACGTTGTGCTGGTAACGCAAAAGGTACACAATCATGTGGCAGATGATTGTGTCATTGCTGTTCTCTCCAGCGTTTTTGTCGTCTCTTCTCTCCTGCGCCTGTGTTTCTGATGATCCGACCACGTTGAATTAAGCAATCAATAAGCAGCGAGTGTTCATGCAGGTTCGCGAGCGACAGAAAAATAAGGACAAATGATCTGAAGCCTTCAGTTGGAGAATGGCGCCTGCCTGCCGCGATAGGTGAGCACAGCTTCAGTCAGGACATGATGAACAGGGCACGTGATGCCACTAATCCTGCCCAACTTACAGGCAGGTACAGCGGCTCACTGAGGCTGCCGTGCCCACACCTCAGGCGAGACAGCATAACGTAGGTAAGGTACATAGCGCAGGTACTAGTGCACGCTGGACATAACCTGGAACTTCTCCAATGCAGAACAACTTTCCATTCTCTTTGCGATCTAACACCAAAGTAACTAGGTGGTCCGCCTTTGTGAATTACGAATTACGTACTCTTCCACAGGTTGTCGCACTGCCTCCTATTCCAAGGGGTCCGTGAGCCTGCACAGCACGTGCGGGCGGGCGTAACTTACTCATATAACGAGCTCATGTGTAGGGAATAAAAACTGACCTGTAACTTGGGCATTCTGGATTGCGCCTTGCCAGGCGTGAAAGTAGGAACAGGTCAGCACCGAAGCAGGGATTTCATCCTTCATATGGCTCATATTGATTCGCTCTTTTCACTCGAGCAGAAAAAAACGTCTTGTTGGTCTGCGTCTCTACTGAACACATGCACACGATATCTGATGAGTAACAGTTCACAGCCTCACCAGCGATCACAGCGCCTCCTTGTGCATTCCATTACGTTAATTGGCTGTTTTGTGATTGTTTATCTGCCCCATTGCCTCTATCCAAGCCTCTTGTTTCCCCTTTGTTACTAGTTAGTCGGTTCGTTGTTTTCTTGTCCAGTCACACTGTCACGCTCACATCCTCAACTTGGGTCTGGGATTTGTCATGCGGGGCCAACGTCTGTCAATTGTGACGCCCGAATAATAAAACCTTTGAAGAAAAAAAGGGATGTGGCTGCATATGTATCGTTGTAGATCTCTTTGACGTAATTTGACCTTCCTTTACAATCTCACCGCTCTGTTGAATGTTGCTGCCTGGCACCAAGCTCACAAGAAAAGGGACAACGTCCTGGGTTGTCAGTTTCCGTCCGACCCAAGGTACTAAGCGACAATACAAGTCTTTGGGTTGCATTTCTCTTCCAACGGATAGCAAAAGCTTTGCGCATCGCGCAACAAAACTATATAGCATACCCGCGTGCAATTGGTGTTTTTCTCGTATCTCCTCCATTTCAAGCAGTTCGTCATCTCAATCAAGCCTGCCGACGGGATGCAGGTACATCAAGGGGTAATGTCCAACCCATGGATACCCAGAGGTGCCGGCCTCCAGGCATCCATGGATCCATCACTATTCCGGCAGTGCCCCATGGCTGCCTGTCCATACCCCTTACGGGCTCACAGAACGGGCGTGCAGGTGAATTGGAACGTGTACGAAAGAGGAATTGTATGCATACATAGCCTCCCTAGTGGAGTCTTTTTCTACTTTGCCATCACCGGCATATTTGTGTAAGTCTCAAAGAATGTCTCACTACAAGTGATTCCGGGTTCCTGGGTATCAAGAAACAAAGCACAATCGGCGCCTTAATGGTTCGCCAGCCCGATGCCGAGTAATATATAAACTTGAATAGTCCCAACCAAGTGTTGGGTTCATGTTCATTCCAACCTTGGTCTTAACTGATCCTCTAAGAGTCGCCTACCAAGGTCTCCCTGGTCATCACACATCGCCAATCTCTCATCCATCGGGACGCTTCCCATCCCTGCGCCGTCTGCTTACTCCAACGACATCAACTGCACACCAAAAAAACCAACAATGGCTTCCTCATCCATGGCCGTTTGGCCCTCTTCGTCCACGTAGGTCCTAACCATAAAAGCACATGATGGCTTGTCATCCCCGGTTTCTTTTTTCCCGCCCATACTTGATGCCGCCCATCGCATGCTGACTTCTCTTTCCAACCAGTCGTAGCGCTGCTTCAGCGTCCACCCCCACCACGCGCCCGTCTTCCTCCTCCGGCCCGCGTCCCCGTTCTCCTGTTGACGCCAGCGACCGCGCTCACAACAAGGGAGAAGATATTCTCACGGGCCTTGGGGCTAATCATGACTCCACTCCGAAGACCGTCAACTCCGGCTCCGGCCGCGGCTCCGCTACCCCGCAAACTACCGATAATCTGGATGTCGAACTTACTAGTCAGTGGAAGGAGGCCGGCAAGCTAAAGGCTATCCGCCCACGGGCCATTATCCCCGACATTCCGTAAAGGGCTCCGGCTCGCTCGGAACAGATCGACAAGAGGAAATGGCAAGACAAAAGAGACGCATTCTCCCACGAGAGCTATAGTTACGACGCCATGTATATATACCCTAGTGTTTTTGCCTTGTGCTTTTTCATTCATTCTGTTTTCCCAAGTTATCTTGCCCGGATTGGTCGTGAACACACAAGGATGTCCAGCCTGTCAGCGCCCAGACGCGGCATCAGGCTGCAGCAACCTGACCTGGATGTGCGCATTGATCGGACTGGGTTACACACAGATAAATCATGTACTTAATACTGCACTCAATATCATCTCTATTTCCTATCTTGGGTATCCACGATTCCATCTCATCATTGCAACATCGGGGTGCCGGAACTCCCTCCGTTCCTCGCGAATCGGGGTTCCCCCATTTTTTACCTTCCCGCAACAAAGATCCGGTTCTCGGTAGTGGAGGGGCGGGCGGCAGATAAGGTACGCATCGGAGAAATAGCAGCATGACATTCATTACCATTCCAAGACATTAACAGGAAACCCCCGGGACCCCTGGTTCAATCTGTTCTGCTGACCCGCTCATCCCCGATCTGAGGGGAATAAGCCCGGACACGGCCCGCGCATTGGCCATGGGATCGGTATCACAAAACCACCTTTTCCCTTCCGTTGATGGGGGGGGGGTTCGCTCACCTATTGGCCGCTTTCGGCTTTAATCGCCCTACATTCAACTTTTTTGGGTGCCCCCCGCCCCTTTCACACTTCTTTTGGTATTGCTGTAACCTGGCTCCATCTTCTTGGGTGACCAGAACGTGAGACGACATGCGGCGTGCTTTCAACATTTATCTCTAGCGTCTCGTAACTATAGAACCTGATCCTCCTGTACACCATCGATCCTTTTATTCTTCAAAAACCAAGTCTCCTTTCATCACAGCCCCACCCCAGTGCCAGGCTCGCGGAACAACCCAACACCGCTGGTGCTTCCTTCGTTGCCGAACGTAGAGCTATAGGTCTATCTGTTCGAGTCGTGTCGACATATATCAACCGCCCTCTTCTGCTCTTGGCTCCCAATTCCTTTGCTCGGCTACTTCTTTCTCTTTGACTGCCTTCCTCTTCTTAGGCACTCGCCTCTCTCCCCGATCTCTGCCCTTGCGGTACCTGACGTCCCCTGCCACGATGAGCCTCGCATGACACAACCCAGATAACAAAATTTCTCGCAGACTTCACCAACCCATGGAACCAATCACGCTGTTCAACTGGAACCTCTCTTTAGTCAACCAAGAATCCAATATTGCACAGAGCTGCCCAATACAGACGGGTCAGCTAAAATCAATTTCAACCATTTGGCCTCTGGTTCGACCTTGCAAACCACCCATCATTCCCACATCCTCACCCAACGCCGCCGGCTAGAAATGCCCAAAACAACCTTCTTAGCAACAAACATCCCATATCTCGCTGGCTTCCGGCCTCCCACTCATAACGGTATATGTGACGCGATCAGGTCGACAGGGCTATAATACATGTCCCGTCCTCAGATACACAAGTTTCCATGATAACAGAAATCAAAAATCAAAAATCAAAACATAAATCTGCATCTCACATATCGTGAGTTTATATATGCTCATTCCTCCCCTTGTCAGTGTGGCTGCCGTCGTTCGTCCCGTCACTGAATTGAAAAGCCAGAGTAGGAACAATCACGGTACTATCGCGGTTGTCGCGGAGCATCAGGCTTCTCAATCAGGCCACCAATATCTACTCGATTCGGTCGTTCCTCGCGGGTCCACGTCTGTTCCCCTGGCGGTCGTGCCTCGGGCTGGCCCGGCTGAGCTCGAATCGGTGGGAGTTGGAAAGAGGCTTGGGGTCGAGGCTGAGCTACGGCAGACAGTTCGCTTCGCGGGATATGATACGATGCTGGGCCTGCATAGTCTCTGTGACCTGGTGACGCAGAGTATGAGGCAGCCCCAGGGCCGACAGCAACACCAGCCGTGGCGTTCACCGGAAGCTGTGTCGAAGGGCCAGGAGCTGGCCGAGATACCAGGGGAGTTTCGCTGAATCGACTTCGTGCCTGATCGAAAGGTGGTGGCGCTGGTACTCGCGAGCTGTAAGCCGACTGGGGAGTCGGTGGCTGAGGGGCATACGTTTGCCCAATTCCTCGAGAGACGGGTGAAGGCGGTAAAGGATAAGATTGCCGCAACGGCAAGTTCAAGACCAGGACCACGAAATAGATGGAACCCTCTTTGGCAAGGCCAAAGCGGACAGGATAATGTCTCGGCTGCCCGTCAGATCCAATGAATGTTAGGTATTCTTGGCGCTCAAGCTGGAACCGCCCGACTTCTTCTGCACTGAATCCGAGACCCTGGATGACGTGGTCGAGCCTAGCGAGAATGGGCGGGAGGTGGTTTGGTTCCTTTCTCGTTTGTTCTTCAATGAGTTGGGTCCGGATCGATAAAACCATTTCTTTCTCTGCCGAAACAACGAGATCGATTAGGTTCTGGCACTCTAAAGCAGGCCCCTGGAGTGCAGAGCGGCCAATGGCTTCCGCAAAAGTCGGTGATGCTTTTGCAAAGTCTAGTTTCATGTTCAGAAAAGCCACTGGCTCTAAAGTTCGAGACGAGGTCGGCAAGGGTGCCGCATATGCGGCAGCGTCGGTATTTGATATACGTTCGAGGTATCGGGGAGGCATATGTTCCCTGTTATCAAATCGTTAGCTTTCCAGCAAAGACTGCGCATAAGGGGGGGATTCGAGTGTACCCAGTGCCCATTGGCACACCTGAAGGATAGATGCTTAGTGGCCGCCTCGCAGCAGCATCCTGAGGGTGCGGAAACCTTGATGGATCATAGCGGGTATCTCGATCGTCTCTTAGCCGTGGCCGGCCTCTTTTCTTATGTTGAACATCGACACAAGACTCCTCCTTGCCGTTGGTGATGCACCTCGAGCACGGTCGTTGCGCTATACCTCAACGTTAGCCCGCAAATCAAAGCCTGCATTTCAAAAGCCAGCTGTTGCCTGGCTGTGTAGGCTCTAATCCGGATCAAACTCCAAAGCTCATGTTCATCACTGACAAACAGAAAACAAGGAAGGTTGCTAAGTCCTCCCACTAGGATAGCATCCGCTCCCAGTACAAACTGCCACTTGGACAGCTCTCGAGGATTTTGCAACACACGAAAAGAAAGAAACGCCAAACAGTACAAGTGCTGCCCCGACATGAAGGAGGTAAAGAAACTTTCAAATACATACCGTCACAACTATATGCAAGTCAGCAATACCATCCTCGGGATATCAAGACTATCTCAGCACGGGTCAATTCTTACCGAAGATGAGCTCGCTTGCACGGAACACATGCTGAAGCTACATGGCCTTTTGTCTTCCTTTGTGACTTGGGTGAAGTCATCGGCTGGCTCTCAGCGGCTGGTGGGCGGGCAGACGCAGGATAAGGCGCCGGTGCTCCAGGCCCGCCAGGGGGGGTGTAGCCCGGCTGCTGGGGCATTGAAGGAGCTCCTGTTTGGATATAGGAGATTGGTCGTGGTACAGATTCCTCGGGCCTGCGATATGAGTATGGCGATGCTTCTGGCACCTCCTGCTGGAACAATCTGGGTAGTGTCGGTTGCATATTGATCGGTCTCCGGTGATCAATTGATGGTTGTTGTGTCAGGTTGCCGTGGTAGGCATCGTGGCGATTGGAATTCGAATAGCTAACAGCACCTTGGCCACGATCACCAACGTCTTGAGGAAGTTTCGGGGGGAGGGGTGGAGATCCTGACATGGGCGGAGAGGGATATGCCCGAGACCGAGCAAAGGCGTCCTGCTCTGCTCTCTCGGGTGCCCAGGTCAGATCCAAAGCGATTCGAGCCAGATCTGAGATACCTCGGCGTTGGCCGAGTGTGATAGACGTTGTATCGGAGAAGGGACCCTTGGTGAGCATGAGGGGAGAGCTGCTGCAAGACCGGTGGGCTGGGCAGAGAATGATGATTTTGGTTGGCGCCCGTATCGAAGAGTTGAGAGGACGACGATATGGATTGGGTTTCCTTGTGAGGCGCCCGCTTCCTCAAACCAGCAACCAGGTCGTCGGTCCAAAGCACAGGTTGTCGTCCAGGGTTGGGTTTCAAATGAATGGTAAAGACATCCAGCTCTGATATCTGTGGAGTGGCAGCAGTAGCTCAGGTGGGGAAGCTTCCCTGATGATGAACTCTTGTGTGTCGACAGGACGAGGGTTGAAGTAGCAAAGTGATTCCAGCCAGTCGGAAGGGCTAACAAGCTAGTCGAGTACTCGGCTGCAAGGTTGTCGAGACTGATCAAGAAGAGAAGGATGCCCCGCTTCAAAGATCTGCAGAGCTGAGGTGGCAGGAAGACAGGAGAAGTCCAGGGGAGTCGGAGTATTAGGTTGAATTGGTGTTGAAAAGGGTCTGGCTGTGACAGCAGAGCAGCGGGTCAATGGTTAGAAGAGGCGACAAGCGAAGGCGAGGAGCCGTGAGACGAGATGCTGCACCGTGATACTAACAAGATGGATCTTTGGGAGTTCTGGTGATACGACATGAGGCCGTGCAGTTGGGATGTCGAGACGGGGTCGGCCAACTGCAGATATTCCCCAGGGCCGGAACCTGAGGCGGAACCGGACAAAGCAGTACGGGGAGAGAAGAGTCTTCGGGCCTCCTGCTGGCTGGCAGGCCGTGAGCACACAAGAAGTCGGATTGCGGACGGAGGCTGGACGATGGCCCGCCGTCTGTTTTTGTGTGACTACTGGGGCTGCTGCGGGTTCTGCGGCGCGATTGAGATGCAGCTGGGATGGTTCAGGGCTGGTGACAGGGCATCGGAGAGAGGACCCTGGCTCAGATTTAGAGTGGCTGCTAATCAAGGATTCCGGGAGAGCGTTATTATGCCATGACAGTCCCCGGCTGGCGGTCCATGACGAGAATTCTCCGCTTGTCTTGGGGTTCGCCTAGGTTTGATTTTTGGCGCAAGAGCAATAAGACAAGATGCGAGGTTGTAATTGGGGCGTGCCTGGAGGTGATGGAAGGGAGCAGCCAAGGTATCAAGCCTCGTCTCGCCTGCGGTCTTGTCTGAGCTTGGAGAGTGACGGACGTGTCTTATCGGCCAAGATGTACCTGGAGCTTGTTCAATGTGCTAGTGGGGGGCGTGAAGGCAAGATCAAGAGTCCAACAAGGGCCGTTGAGTGAGAGCCGTAGTAGACAAGGACGGGCGAGCGCCGACTGGCTGTCCAAGAAATCGGCTGGCTCAAAAGGATGGGATTGACAGGAAACGACGGGGACAAAGCAACGGCCAGGACGTCCCGCAGTTTAACTAAGCCAAGCCAGCCAAAGGCAGACAGACGGGAGCTTTGGAGATGCAGACAACTTGACCCCCGACCTCGTAAGGCAAGCCAAGACAAGGCGCGGTACCCAACTAGTTAGTGGTAGTCTTGTGTAAGTACTAAGAAGCAGCGGCCGTACGTAGTATGGCGGTGCCTGTGGAGCTGGAAAAGGTGGAGGACGTGGAGGTTGTCGCGGTGCTCTCTTGCGAAGGGGGAGGGGTGCATCAAGAGACGGGAGAGGGGCCCAGGAAACCCAAGCAGCTAGTGTCAAATTGCTCGGTAACCCTGCAGCATCAGAGGATATTAGTAGGCGGATCGAGAAGGGCACATGATGTAAGCTCCATGGGTATTGAAGGAGCCCAAGGAGCCGGAGCGGGGGGCCGTTGTTGGTTATCAAGAAGGATGACAAGAGTCAAAAGTAGACAAGGACGCTTGAAGCTCTGGAGAATAGCTTCCGCGCGTGAGGTCACTTGTGGAGGCATGGCAGGAAACAAGATAGCAAGACGCCAGGCTAGGTTAACCAAGTAAAGAAAATAAAGCAAAGCATTGGCCAATTGCTGAACCTAGATGAAGCGGGAGTGGACTGAGCTGCACTGGCAATTCATCATGGCGTGTGGCATGGAGCTTTGGGCCCCCAAAGAATCAAAGCGTCAGCCGAACATTAGCTTGTCGCTTTTAGATCTGAAGCGGCTGCGATAATGCAAATCCAACGTCGATGCTGCACATCACTGCACTTTGGCGGTGCGGATACGTACTACGTACAGGACGGTACCATGGAAGGGAGGCAATCTCCCCCTTCAATGGCATGCAGAAGAGGACCAGCAGTAAAGATCAAGTCTCGTACTTTGACCAATTTTAACTCCAACCTCAGGACTAGCTGCCGAACCTGGTACGAGAGGGCCTGCAAATCTCAACTCTGCAGGTTTGTAATAAGGGTGTGCGCGTTGCTTGTCTCTGGCGCTGGCCACTGCGTTGGTGCTGGTGTTGGTATTGGCGTTGGCGTTGGCGTCAAGGCTCTCGCGGTCATGGTCATGGCATGGTGGAGCTGAGGTAGGCTCACTGGCTACATCATTACCTGGGTAAGGGGTTGCGATGTTGTTCCTTCGGCGGCTTCTCCGACTTGACGAGGCCACTATTCTGTGTTAAGCTCCCGGGCGTCTCCATCTGAGACTACGATACTGCGTGACGCGGTGAGCCTGTCGGCACAGAGGGGCAGCAGGACTGATGTCCGGATGCCCGGGGTAATAAAGGACAGGGGCCGGGTTGTAAGACTGGGACTGGGATTGTTTGGAAATGGGGGGCGGATGATGCAAGAGATGCTGTTGGAGAATGATGGGATGAAAAGACGACAAGAGTCGGGGATGGTTATGACCCTGCCTGGCACCCACCCACCCAATAGCCGTTCCGGTATCTCGAAGTCTGGTTAGGCTCGTCGTCGGCGTTCTGTAGATGCTTTAGTGCAGGTGGTAGCACCTGAATGCAGGCATTCTTTGCGGTTGGCATGGTGGTGATCCCAGTGATCCCAGTGATGGTCTGCTTGCTCCGGCCGGCAGCATCCAACGTCCGCCCACACTTCTTACATACCTTAGTCCCGGGGCTGGGGTGACAAGATCCTGGATGTCTGGGTCTATCTGTCCGGTTGCATACCAGCCTGGTTGGGTGTAGTAAATTTAGCCAGAAGGCTACCGACGGCGGTAACGTGCACCAGGGTCAAGGAAGCTTGTAGCATGGGATTGGGACTTGGTGAGATGGGAAAGTGTGAAAGGCCTAAAATCATGGATGTACCGTGTTTCTAGGCGGAGATATATACCCATAGTACCTTACCTAACAACGCTGCATCTTTTCTCCTTCACTCCCGTTGTAACAGATAGTACGAAGAAGGCCCTGAAGGTCCAAAGGTAGCTTCTTTCCCGTCACAATTAGATCAAAAGGAGATTACGGAAACCACCCTCGTATAGCAGCTTCCTTCACGTCCATGCTCATAGTCATCTCCCGGGCAGGTTCTCAAAATGGCAGGAGGCTGGGGTTCATTAGTCACCTCCACTGCTTGGTGCACGGTTCCGTATAGCCTCTTCGTCTTCCATCACCTCAACCGCTGCGAACCTCCCTTTGATGCGCAGGTGGTGACACCTTGAGGAGACTAAATGCACGATACCGCAAGATCTGGTACCAGGGTGCAAGGTTTAGCCGCAGCCTGGTATTTTGGATGTACCACGTCTTCCTCACTCTCAAGCGTCTTTTGTTGCTTGGTCCTCGACCAGAGGTCACACCCACGACACGCACGGCATGTTGAGCAACACAAGACGCCGCATCGGCTCCCGCCTGTTGAGGAACATCACCCCTTGCGGACTCGATGAAGGATGTACAGCCTAATCAACGCCGGGAATGCTTGGCTGACGCCGACTCCAGCGCCTAACTTACTAGCTAACCAAGTCCCAAGACCCAGGACATCCACCCCGATCAACGGCCGTCCCGAGTTGGCCGACGGGTTAGTGAGTCGGTCATCTCTCCCGGCCCGACGCGCATTGGTAGCCTTGATATCTGGGGGCTGAGGTACCGTGCCGTTGGGACAAGAACAAGAGCGCGAGCTAGTGTTCTCCAGGCCAAATCAGCCAACTGTCATCCTCGCCTAGCAACTACACTTCAGCGGCGACCGATGCACATGCTTAAGGCGCGATCCCTTACCGGACCATTTCGAGCGATGTAGGAAGAGATGGGATCTCCAACACCTAACTTAGGGCCTTGCTTCTTCAACAGGTCCGAGTTAGTGAATCGGCGAGCTGTAGCGACCTCTCAGATACGGAGAACCCGTGTTGATAGTGGGCCGTTCCCCGCTGTGCAGCTGTCACTCCCAGGTGCTGAGTTGCCTGGCGTTCTCTTAGGCTGAAGCCGGACGCTCCTGTTGGCGGGCCTATCAACTGAGGTGGTTTATCGCCACATGGAGAGAACACAATGACAGACAGTTTTCCATTCATAAGTAACTTCTAACCGGACGGAGGTTCTCTGAATAGCCTCTTTGATGCCCCGAGCCTATGTGTCTTGGTTTTGGAACCATTCCCATGACGTTGCCGCTGCGCTATTGTTATCTTTAGCAGCGGTCGGCTACCGACTAGTGCCATCCCACAATCCTTCGACGGGCTATTTGACGGAGGAGATCTGGGACCCAGGCGCGGGCCAAGAAAAGACCAACTCACCTGGCTGGGTGTAACAGTACCATCGCCGGACGAGACGCATGGGCGTACGAAATTTCCGTCTCTCACGGGCCTCGGATCTCAGCCATCAACTTTGACTTACGACAGTGGCAACCCAGCCCGCGCCCTGGTCAACTACCCGCTAGGTGGACCATGTGGACAGACGTGGACAGGAGCTGTACCTCTTGCGGTCGCCACACTGAAGAGTCTACCATATCTGTATCGATGTCTGCAGCCCTAGAGAAAATCTCCGGAGCCCTCTCCGGAGCCCGGGGTATGCCTTACCTGCGCGACCGTTCCTAATTCGTTTACAGCATCCCTCGACCTGTGATTTCCTCCTCCCTTCCTGGTTCGAGCGGCCGCATGTCAGCTATCGCCCCCGGGTCGGCCCCCGTTGCAGCCTTGCGATGATGAAACGACCACTCCGCATCGTCAAGGTCTGCAAATAAAGCCAGCCCAGCCCAGTAGGCTATTCATACCCAATGCCATCAACACTATTGTCAATGATCGACATTCTTCCGAGCGCGGTGACATGCCGACCTCCCTTCCTAATCTCAATGGCTTGGGATCAACTCCAACAGTGCGCTTAGAGTCCCTTTGAGAGGAAAGGGATAGCCTCGCCGTCAGTTTTGGATTCGATTCCTGGCGTGCTCTGCTTCCTAAACTGCTCAAATTAGCCGCTTGGGGTCGCCTGAGTTTAGGTTGCATCCCTGCTCTATGGAACCCGTTAGCCACATCGTCACAATGATTCCAGCTTCAGGTAAATAAGTACCTAACGACAGGTCACTTCATCTGGAATTGCGTCCATCAAGGCGTAGCCGCGACCGTTAGGCCGGCCCAACGGCTAAATCTCCCGAGCAGCGCGTGGCTCGCCAGCCGTCCCGTGCTTACTGCTACTAGCTCTCAGACCATAGGAACCTTGTCTTTCTAGACATGAGATGCCACGGCCCAACCAAGAACGTCTCTCTTCATTTTGTATGATAGCATTCGCAACTTGAGAATGGGCATTAATCGCATCCCTTCTCCCTGTTCCCCTGCCCCCGGTGTGCACGCGACCTGTGCCGTACTGGTAGGTATAGCTGGGCGATTGTTACGAGCATCGATACCTCAGAAGGGCTGTCGTTGCAGTGGCAAAGGCGATGGGGAGAGCGAGGCTGAGAAAGAAATATCATACCGCCACGACATGGCATAGGGTGAGACACGCTGCTGGGAAGGAAGCTGGAATGCTCTTTTTGGCGGCTCTGGCCAGGTCCAGATGGACGAGCTGGCGTGATATTTCGGATTGACCATCGCTTGGCAGGCAATCATGACCTGTCCAGACCCTTTACCTTGCAGCTCACACCCTAATATTCTACCCGTCTACAAATGGATTAATTACCGGCAAACTATAGTGTACGGCACGCACACGGCACGCACATGGCATTATATGGGTCTTGGCTTTGCCGACTAGCACATCCATTACCGGCCTAGGGGGTTGCAGAAGGATTGAGACTCGCAGACTCATTAGGCTGCGGAGGAGGCCAGCGCAAGGAACTTGAGCAGTGACCCATGAAGGCGAGTATGACGCTCAAGGCCATGGTTGACAGTTTTCCGGCCTGTGCACGCAAGGGGCGGCAGAGGCGAGAGCCAGAGGCTTCTCATCCCTGTCGGCAAGCCACAAACAAAGGCCCGGGCCAGACCATCAGGACTTTCATTCTTCTGTGTGCCAATAAACCAACAAACCAGGACAATTTCCAGCGCCGTTGAGCCAAGATGGAGCTAGTAGCAAGCAGAACTTCCAAGCCACAGCCATGCACGTCGATCAAGCCGCTGTGCCCTCCAGCCAAGATTCAAAGGCTCAACCCACCTGTCAACCTTCACTTGAGGCATCTATTCGGCGTGTGACCGGAGATGATGCCCGCGAGGCTTGAGTTTTCCCTTCATTTTCTCCGTCACGACTGTTCCCTTTTCAAGCGTGCCGACATCGTGGGTGCCACCAACTCACCGCACGACCCCTGCTCAGCTGTTCTTAACCCTGAACCCCACGCGTATCCCGACATGCGAACGTGCGTGTGTCAGCCAACTTTGCCATGAGGAGGTTGCCAATGAGACGGTAAGTCCCATCATGGCAGAGGACCGAATGCCTCTTGATCAAATGGAGCCTAGTGTCATTCCATGGTGTGCTCGACTCCAGCCTGTCGGTGCCGAGAAGAGGCACGTTGATGTGCCACGGCGAAGAGGCTGTCATGGCTGTGCAGGGCGAGTCAGTTACTCACCGTAGCTCTCTGCAGAGGGCTGATGTCATGAAGTCGTTGTTGCCGATTCCAGGCGTATATGTGCGCCGATCTGAGGGCTAGGAGAGGTTGCACAAGATGTGCCGTTAGATCCTTTGTTTCGATTGGTTCGCTGTCCTACCTTTGGAGCTATCGGATCATGCTACGATACTGCCATGATAAAGTACATACCAGAAGAGGTGCCAAGGCGGGCGGACTGGAAGCTTCGGCCTTGTTCCTGAATGAATTCTCCGGTGGGATATTCGTATCCAGAAAAGCGGTCCAGCCGCACAACTAGTCGGGTCCAGTTGGATGGTTCGTGTGGATATCGGCGCCAGCCTTTGGTAGACTAGTGAGGTGGCTGTCATGTTTTTCTCTGTGACGCTGTCATGTCTTTAACGTTCGAGAACGGCACCACTCCGGATGTTTTAACCCTTTTCTTTTACCTCGCGATAATTTCAAGCAGGGGGGCACGACTCGTTGACTCGATTTTTGGGTGGTCTCGTACCTAGTCAATGGTTGAACCGACGGGTTTTCCCTCATCCAAACTGACGCCGCCCAGTGATGCTTTCCGTGCAAGAGTGTCTTAGACAAAGTAACTTAGATGGCGCCTAGACCAGAGAGTTGAGAACTCTGGGGTTTCATGACGCGGGCGTTGTCGGACATGTGGGCGGATGTGGCGCACTTGTGTGAGACATTGGCTGGTGAACATGGTCCTATCGTGGCAAAGTGGAAGGGTCTAGAGCCTGGAAGATGCGGCTGACATCAAGGTTGACGATACCGAGCCGCGTGTAAGAGCAGCGCAGCCAAGGATCGAATCGAACGATGGAGGCAGCACCTTCACCCCGAGAGGGTTCAGGCTTGACTCGGCTGGAGCAGCTAAACCAACCCCACGCGACTATGAGTTTTTGCCTTTGTTTAGGGTTGACCCGTCATGATGGCTCAAATAACGGTGGTTTACAGGCGATCCCACCCTACACCGCATCTACAGAAGCCAAATTCTCCTCGACGTACAACGTCGAGGGGGAGGGGCATCAAAAGAGGTGTCGGACGCGAGATGCGCAATCGAGTGTTGCACGGCTTAAAGTATCTGGGATATATCCTGCAAGGGACTCTAGGGTACTCAAGAAGTCAGTCAGTAGTCTAGACGGGGTAACGAAGAGCCGAAACAATACAGTAATAACCGAGCTACAGGAAGCTAGGTGGCTTGGCCAAGACGTCAGGAAAGAGAAACCTCCGATGTCGACAACCTCGTCGTCAATTACTGCGTAGAGGGGAAGGAGTCTTCATCATTGCCATTGGCCTTGGGTTACTATTGGCATTGGGTTACTCTAAATCGTCCAAACCTGGAAGGGGTAGCTTTGGCCAAAAAGAAGGCCAATGTTACTATACGAGGCAGGAGCGGGTCCCAACACGAGGCAATTCTTCCTGCTTTTGCTTTCATCTCATCTCAATACATAATCTTTCTTCTTCTACAGTATCAGCCTCAGAGCCAACAGCGGCACTGCAATATCGAGACCTGATGCGTACTCCACTGCGTCTTGGCCGGCCGAGGCCCTTTTCCGTCTGCGTCTAATCAGATCGGCAGTGTCAACGACGGGGTCACGACCTTGCAGACAATCGACAGTCCACATCGACAAGCGGGGAAAAGAAAGGGTGACGCAAAGCACCAACAGGGAGCAAGCCAAGCTTCTCCGAGTCCTCCTATCCCCTGTGACCTCCTCCTCTCGACCAGGAGCGCCAGAACGGGCCCGAGTTTGCATAGTATTCCTATAATGTACGAGGCTACGATTGCAGATCACTCTACCAAGATGGGCCTCGTCCGCGGGATCCTAGGGCCGTCAATCGCAAGCTGTCATCCACCGGAGACATCTAGCCCTAAAGCCGGCCGTCATCTCTTACTTGCAGACAAGCGGTGCCGTCATGAAATAGTTCGACGCCGCTGCTGGGATATGTCTGGGGACCAGTGGACAGACTCTTAGCCGGATATCAGAGCCTCGAACTACTACTGCTTCAGTCCGGTGCTTACATCACTTAACCTGATGGAATGGCATCTGGACAGCGATGGCACAGTCCTCTAGCTGGCACCTCCGCCTTCAACGCCGTCGGCCGGTGCACTCCACAAGGGTCAGGGTTGTCCCCTGCTCTGATGTGCTGCTTGAGAAGCTCATGGTCACGACTTGGTAGGGGGGCACACATGGCAGTGGACCCTGGGACTGTCTCCACCTGCAGCCCAACATCGTCGTGAGAGGCCCTTCATTACCAACCAGGTCTACAAGAGCAGCCCCAATGAAGAAAGACATCTGGGCTCCCACTGCTGGCTTCCTTGTTAGGCAGGCCGCAGAATACCAAACCGCCGACCTGCTGCTCTGATGGGTCCAAACCAGGGTTTTACGGCCTTGAAGCGTAGCTTCAAGCGGGATAGAGTTTTCGATTGCGGCACGGCCATGTCGGGTGCTTTTCAGGCATAGCACAACGGTGCTCTCTCAATCTCTCCCCTGGCATTGCAGCGGCATCCAGACAAAGGGTCTTCTCATCGTACGAGGGTAGGGCCGCGACCACAGTCTTATTTTGGCCAAGCATCCAATATCGCTCAGGTGAAGCACAGGTCTTGAGAATACCTTCTTACTGGCGTCGATCTGTTCAACGCCAGTAGCAGCAGACTGCGATTCAAAGTAGCATGGATCATGGACCAGCCTGGTAAAAGACTTTGTCTTCCTTCCTCGGTACGTATAGCCTACAGTCTAGATTTGACGATACGCCCGGCAGCTCTCATCACTCCCAGCAGTTTGGAGGCGGGACCCTCTCCCTGGTGCGGCCCTCTGACCGTTTCGGTACGTGGTGAGGGATGATTCCCTGCAAACCAGCTACTGTACGATCATCTAGGGTGGCATTTCATCTCATCAAACCCCACCAGCCAGGATCCTGGGCTCGGACGTTGGAATTTGGTGCCAGACCACCACTGCCACATGTCTGGCCTTGGAAGCCACACACGAGCCCTGATTTGCACACATATATGTCACATGAGCGCGCGCAGCCCTGGAGAGTCCTCATACATGACGACTCTTGGCCTGTTGTCAACCTTGATCTCGACGGGTGCTGCCGTGGTAGCGGGCTGTGATAGGGGTAGCGCTATTGGCAGGCTAGGTAAATTTCCGTGACAAGGGTGGTCCTTGAACAGCATGATATGATATGACGATGTTGTCTATATGACAATGTGTTCTGGGATCAACTTCTGATTTGGCCTAGACTGGTCCCACCTCTCCAGGCGCCGTTGGCAACTAGCCCAACGATTAGTACGTCACCTTGCACAGACTGGACTGTGGACGGTCTAACTAGACGCAAGCTGAAGCTATCGTCAAAGCCTCCGTCCTGCCGTATCGGTGGCTTGGCGTTGAGAAGAAGTGGCGGGTAATGGGCACAATCCGTAGCATCGCCCAATAGAGTCAGGGCGGGATTCCAACAATAACATCGGAAAGATGCCACAGGATCACAACGCTCCGCTCCCCTTGCGATCGACAGAACCTCCGGACCTCTTGGTGGCCTCGTCTCGGTGCACGAGACCGCATCTAAATCTGCCTGTCAGCACGCAGCCTTCAGCCCCTTGGGGCTAAAGAAAAGGCTGCCCAAACGGATATTTTATGGCCGTTGTGCGTCGGACCGACGGGGGAGTTTTTGTCCTTTGGCGACTTCAACAAGTGTTGTAACCTGCTGGTTCCAGCCAGCGCCGCCTGACTGGTTTCCTGGGCCCCATGAGGATTGCTGTTGGGCTCGCTACCGAGCGGTTTCCTGGCACGACAACTTAACTTGACACTCATCTCTGGCAACGCAAGTTCGAGGGCAGATGGAGGATTCCCGAGACATGCACAACGCGAGGGACACTGAGGGTGACTCTGGGCCCGGAGGTCTGGGACGCGGCCTTGGTCTTGCAGGTTGTACAAGGCGAGCACCCGCGAGCCACTGCATACACATACTCGGTCTACCATCTGGTCATATCGGCGCAGATAATGATATGTCGACGTGATGATCCGACTGTGGACAGACATGTGACATAGGATGATCGCTTAGAGGCTAAGGGGGTAAATGAAATGGTATGGTAAGCTAAAGGTCGATCAATATCCGCATGGTACGGCTCATAAGGCACAGCTGATACACGATACTATTAGCCAGGGCCAGTTGCAGGCGATCACTTGTCGAGGCCCTCAGTCGAGTGGAGCAGGCCTTGTACCAAGCTTGCTGAGACGTTGATAGGGCCCTGCAAGTCTGGTTGCGTGCAGAGTTAGTGTCTGTTTCAAAAGTGCAGACTGGTGTGCGCGCGGGCTTTGATTAAGGGACCCTCGGCCCTCAACCCTCGTGAAGATGACCACGACGATCTCTTTCCTTTTCACTCGTCTCCAGTCGCGTGCTAATGGGACAGGGTGGCTTTGTGTACCAAAGAGTTGATCCACGGGCCAGATTCAGGCATCAACGTGTCTTCCGAGTTTGCAGTCTCCAACAAGCAACAAGTCCTTGACGCCAGTAAAGCTCAACCCATCTCACGCCAAGCTTCAAGTTTCCTCCATGAGCTATCTCAAACATGCATGCGCAACTGCCAGCGGCCCAGCATGAGCGAACAAGACCCATGTCGACAGGAGCCACGTCCCGCCCGCTACGCTACGCTAAAGATGCACATATTCCCGCTGCACACCGACCTATGTTGGAGTTTCGATTTCTCAACCCGACATGATCTGATCTAACAGAAGCAACTTTTATGGCTTTGGGCCAAAAACCGTATTGGTGAGATTGTTTGGCGGTGCAATGCGGCCGAGGGTCTAGTTTCCGGGTTCGGGTCAATCTATCGTTGCTTCTGCGACTCTGGGAAAAAACAAATAAAGTAGAAACTCTCCGCAAGGCTTTCCTCCACCGTCCTCGACGCCACGACCCGGCACTTCGGACTAGGGGGTTGGAATTGGCAACCCGTAATACAGCATGGGCCAAGCTGATGGGCCAGAGAACGAGGGCAGGCGCCGGAAGAACTGAATCCTTTTTTATTTTTATTTTTTTACCTCGACGCTTCTACCGCCGATGATGTACCATCCGCAGCCCGCTTCTCGGCTGATAATGGCTATTAGATGCCAAGCAGGAGTGAGTATGCCTAGTTCGGAGGTTGGCGTGGGGCCCTAGGGTTGGAGTTGTCTCCCTTGAGCTTTGCGCCGCACGAGGATGCATGCCTCTTTGTGCATGTTTCTCGTCTATCATCGAGGGGATAGGTGGCAAGCCCTCTACACCGCCATATTACCGTGTAATTGAAACTTGATCTTGAATCTTCGCAAGAAGGACATCGATCCGTCTGAAGCCAGGAGGAACTAACCACAGAAATGAATAAGTCAAGGACCAAGTTAGGTATTCAAGACAACTAGATCTAGACGTGGCATTACATGCAGGCTGTATATTACGTCAAGCAAGGAAAAAGAAGCCAACGAAACAGCATGAATCGTAAAGCTCCCCTGGAAAAGAAAAATCCGCGTCGACGTTTGCCCACGTTAAGCTGAACTCTAACGGCATACCGAAATCGTCTTGAAGCAAAGACTTGGCAAAGCACCGCCACCGTACTCCTGAACATGCAATAGCAAATGAAAGCCCCGTGTGCAACTAAGCTTCCTCCATATACGACCCAACGGGATGATGGCCAAAATAGCAAAACATGATCATTAACTCGATGCGTTCCATACAGCCGTCAAACGACTAAAACGCAACACAAGCGTCCTCGCTTGACCTGCTGCGGCGTTACCATAGCCCGTACAAGGCTGGCACAAGATGTACTGCGTAGAATAGACGAGGGTAGCGGCGTTGCGATGGCTCCGGAGCAGGCATGCATTCTTGTCTAGGAACGCCACAGCCACACACGCACTCTCTCTGCTGTCTCGATGCTGCATGTCTCAAATAGGGAACAGGCATGCCCTGTACGTGCGCAAGGGGGCGCACCGATCGTTGACGCCGACGGGAAGGACAACGTGGGATCACGGGAAAGGGGCGGGGGAGTCTTTGTGAGACGGGCAGCCGTTGAGTGGACCGGTTAGATGCGTCGCAAAGAGGGCTGAATTGGGCTATGCTGGGTTATCTCGGTGAGCATCTGTCGTGAGGCGACTTGCTGAGGAGTCTATGTGCGTGTGTGCAGAGAGGGTGTCATAAGCAAAAAAGACGTTTCAGGGTCCCCGACGAGACATAAGATGCGACGGTTACAACCAGGCCGACGAGGACTGAGCTTGCGGATTTCCCATCACAGTCGGCTCTCGATGCCTCGGTAGTTGCTATCGTCAGCCCAGTGCGAGTCTGGCCAGACGAGGCGGATCGCCTCCCAGATATGGCTGTTCGAGACATGCGTCAGTGATACAAACTTTTGCGTCGTCGGGGCATAGCGAGCGTGCCACGAGGGAGGCGTTGGTAACTCCCTCGCAGGGGGGAAAGGAGGGCGCAGTGAAGATGAGTGGCTTACCTGACATGAAGAATCTCGAGTCCATCCTTGACTTCCTGCGGCAGATCCTTGACATCCTTGCGGTTCTGGGCCGGTAGTAGTACCGTCTTGACTCCCGCTCGGAGGGCGCCGATGAGTTTCTCCTTGATACCTCCGACGGCTGTGACTCGGCCCCGGAGAGAAATCTCGCCCTGTTACACGCAAAATGTTGTTAGTGCTATTCATGGTTGACGATCTACCTGGGGGGACATACCGTCATAGCCATAGTCGGTGGCACCGGCTTGCCCGAGAAGAGGGAGATGAGTGCAATGGCCTGGCCGATGCCACTGCTGGGACCGTCCTTGGGAATAGCACCAGAGGGACAGTGCACGTGGATGCTGCGCTCCTTCATGATGTCAGTAGTCGGCTCCGGTGTAAGGCCCAGCTCGAACGCATGTGCCTTGACCCAGGTCAAGGCCACCTCGACACTCTCCTTGAGCACATCACCCAGCTTGCCTGTCAACTGAACTCGTCCGTTGCCGGGCATGTCGGCTACCTCGATGAAGAGAATGCTGCCGTTGCCGCCGGAGCTGTAGGCAACCAGACCGGTGACGATGCCTGGACGGCTCGTCTTCTCGGCAATCTCCTCTTCAAACTTCTCGATACCTAGGATGTTCTCGATATCTTCCACAGTCAGGTCTGACCGGTACTCGTCCATGTGACCCGTGTCCTTGGCTTCGGCGAACTCCACAGCCTTGGCACGGCAGACGGAGCCAATCTCGCGCTCAAGGTTACGGACTCCAGATTCACGAGTGTACGACTCGATGATCTTGGACACGACATCCTGGTTGAAGGCAACATGGTTCTCGTCCAGTCCGTTGACCCTGATCTGCTTGGGGACCAGATGCTGCATCGCGATGTGGCGCTTCTCGAGCGTGGTGTAGCCAGGGATGTAGATGGTCTCCATTCGATCCAAGAGAGGGGCAGGGATGGTATCTAGGCTGTTCGCGGTGGCGATGAAGAGGATCTTGGATAGGTCGATAGGCATGCCGACGTAATGGTCCTGGAAAGAGTGGTTCTGCTCGGGATCCAGAACCTCAAGCATAGCAGCCGAAGGGTCACCGTGGATGCTCGCCTGACCAATCTTGTCGATCTCGTCCAACAGAATGACCGGGTTGGCGACACCAACCTTCCTTAGACCTTGGACGATGAGACCTGGCATTGCCGCAACGTAAGTACGTCGATGGCCGCGAATCTCGGCCTCATCCCTGACACCTCCTAGAGAGATACGATGGAACTTGCGGCCCAAAGCCGTAGCCACCGATCGCGCAAGACTTGTCTTACCAACACCCGGAGGTCCTGCCAGGAGCATGATGGGAGACTTGTCCACCATACGCTGAGACTTGAGGATCTCAAGCTTGGCCACCTCGGGTTTAGCAGCCTCTTCGACCTCCGAGTTTGTTTCAGCGGTCTCTTCATCTTTCTTCGAGTCCGCCTGGCCCACCTGTTCCTCTGCCTTCTTGATCCTTACATCGACGTCATCGTTGATGGATTGCTTGAGCCTCAAAACAGCAAGATACTCGATGAGTCTCTTCTTGACGTTGTCTAGTCCGTAATGGTCGTCATCAAGCTGTTTCCTCGCTTTGTTTAGGGTCTCCGGGCCCAAGCGGTCGTCGGTAGTGGCTGACCAGGGTATCTCAGCCAGCGTTTCCAGCCAGTTTCTTGTAACTTGATATTCCTGGTTCATAGGCGCCATCTTCTGAAGCCTACGCATTTCTCTGTCCACCGTCTTGGCGGCTTCTGCAGGAAGTTTGGCATTTTCAAGTTTGCGTTTGAGCTCATCGAGCTCATTAGCCTCGTGATCGTCGTTCTGATCGTTCCCGCCAGGCAACTGCCCGCCAGGAGGGACAAATGTCATTCCAGGCATCTGTGGCAAGGAGCCCGGCTTGCGGTTTTGGTTCTCGTTTAGCCGGTCCAGGATCTGGACAGGCATTGTTGTGAAGGTGGTGATCTTGAAGTTGTTCTTGATGCCACCGACCTGGCGCTCCAACAGCTCAATGACCTTGGTGAGTCGCACCTTGACGTCCAGGGCCGCGAGAACCTCGAGCTTTTCCTCGTGTGTGCTCTCTACTAAATTGGCCATGAAATCGGCAAGGAGACCAGCGTCCTTCAACTCCCTCCTCATGATGAGCATTTCCAGCCGTCTTGTGAGCACCGGTGATAAAACAGGTCCAGCTTTGGTTCGGGGAAGGAGGGAAGAAATTCTCAGGATTGTAACGAGTTCTCTGGATCGCGTCTTCAGGAGAGCAAAGAGATCCTGCATCTGCTTGTCAGGAGGTGTGGAAGCTAGGAGAGGAATCAGCTTCAAGTCACTGACACAGTGGTACCAAGGTCAACCTACTATCTTCGTTAAAGTATGTAACCCTTCCCTCAAAGAATGGACGTTCTCGAGTGATGTTTTCAACCCGAATGCGAGTGGTGCCTTCGACCCGCAAAGCGAATTCACCGGTACCTCTTCCATCGATGCCGATGATCTTTGCCGCAACGCCAAAGTTGAAGAGGTCTTTTTTATGAGCGGTACCAGGATGGACATTTTCGATCTCCGAAGGGTCTATATCTTCGGTATCATCGATGAGTCGCTGACCATTCGGGCCAACAAGAGGTGACGAGACGGGGACGCATGCGATGGGGATGCTGTCGATGCGGGTGTCGGGACCCTTGATAGCGGCTTGTTCGTAGACATGGGCGAGGAGTGCAGGGATATCAGGACGACTGGACGAGACTGAAATGCGCTGGACGAGACCGGGGAGGAGGATGGCGCCTCGTGCGAGCGGTATCAGGGGGAGAGTCGCCATCTGTGGTTTCGCCATAACGACTCGAGAATTATCGGAGATAACGTGGAATGTTACACGACGCTATGTTGGAAAGGAAGAAGACGGGAATATGCGACGCTTGAGATGTATGCAATTAGAAACTGATGGCACCAGGATGATGTTTGATCTAGAAGGAGGAGGAAGAGGGAGGGATTGATGTCAGATGCTAGATGCGCGGATGCAGAGGCCGGGCCGATGAGCGAGAGGGAAACCTGGAGAAAACACGGGGCGAAACGCCGAAGCCGGGGTCCGCTGTTGCTCGTTCCACTTTGCATGCCGAGGCTAATTCTGAGCTAGTATTTGTTCATCACTTGAGATGAATGACGCCAGCAATAGAATAGGTCTATTAGCGAGGTTTCCGGATGTTGTAGGGCTTCTTTTCGGTACAATTGTCTTCTATGGCCCTGAGCAAAGAGACTGTTGCAGACCGTTATGCCCGGGGAGCACGGAAGCGTTGCCGCCAGATGCATCAACGACTTGAGAAGCCGTGAGCGATGTTGTAGATGCTCTCTTTGGAATAGTCATGAGAGTCAAGTTGCTACACTGTATTTCTATCCAAAGCAACTTCCCCGCTCATCTCTGACTGAGGTATTCATTGACGCCTCCAAGTGACGATAGATGGGGTTCCGTCTTACCGGCTCGCACGTGCCATGCGGAACTTAGCCACTTCGCTGACTAAGGTTCGTCCAAGTGCCCCACGTCGCGGGGCAATCCATTAAACCCAGTCGCGCTTTAACGCGTCTCTCATTCTCTGAGAGCTTGCATCCTAGTCTTCACTCCCAACCTACATCACACAATCACCACAATATGTGTACGTACACAAAATTCTACTGCCCTTGGCTACACAGACCTGACTGACATTGATCACTACAGCTGCTTACGCCGGATTCACAAAAACAAGCTATGGCGCCCAAGGGGCTGACGATTCGGGCGGTTTCTTCGCTGGTGGCTCTCAGCAGGGCAGTCAAGGCGGCGGCGGCGGCAAGGTATGACCAGCTTCACCTCGCCCCAACAGCCGTGTCTAACCACAATCCACTCTATAGTCATACCAGGATGAGTCTCTGCGTCCTGTAACTATCAAGCAGGTCCTCGACGCTGAAGAGGCCTACGCCGGCGCCGACTTCCGCGTCGACGGCTCCCCCGTCACCCAAATCACCTTTGTCGGCCAGATCCGCAGCGTGAACCCCCAGCCCACAAATATCACCCTCAAGATCGACGACGGCACCGGCCAGATTGAGGTCAAGAAGTGGATCGACGTGGACAAGCAGGACGACGCCGACCCTGGGTACGAGCTCGACGCCCATGTGCGTGTCTGGGGCCGCCTCAAGTCCTTCAACAACAAGCGCCACGTCGGTGCCCACGTCATCAGGCCCGTGTCCGACTCCAACGAGGTTCACTATCACTTGCTCGAGGCCACATACGTTCATCTCTACTTTACAAAAGGACCCCTTGGTGGCCAGGGCGGTGCCAACGGCGACGGGGATAGCATGTTCGTCGACGGTGGCAACTACAATGACAGTGCTGGTGGCAATGTCGGCCAGATGCCTACGAAGCTATCTGGCTGCACTGGGCTGGCAAAGAAGATGTTCAACTTTATGAACGATACGCCTGGAGGCAATGAGGGTGTTCACCTCAACGTCATCACCAACTCCACCGGCATGTCGGTGAGAGATGTTCTCACCGGTGCCGACGAGTTGCTCGGCCAAGGTCTTATCTACACAACGGTTGACGATGAGACATGGGCTATTCTGGAATACTAGACACAGAGGCGAGGTTACATGGAGAGAGGTATCGGAGAAGCATGCTGGCCACAGAGGCTGGTGGGCGATCTCTACGTGCACAAACTACAAAAGCTGGGTGCAATGGTGTTCACGGTTATAGGCGGGTCCATTTTATGAAGGAATGACAATATTTTTTTGGTTTTACTTCCCTAATGAGTGACTCGAGCTAGTCGGCAAACTGCGAAATGCAAAAGATAGAGATAGCGATGGCGGTAGAGACTGTCAGTCAGCGAGTATAAGTAAAAAAAACAAGAAATAAGCTGAAGCCGCCGACCAGTTCTCCTCCGTATTCTCAACCTGATCCCCGTCTTTCCTGGAGTTTTGAACATGGCCATTCGACCGACGGCATCACTTTCAAGATAGGATCAAATTATCCAGAAACTCACATCACAGCGCACGTCCACACGTGCTCCTCATCTTCATCCACCGCGAGCTTCGCTACTTCAGCCTCTGATCTCGCATGGACATGCAGCGAGCCCAGAGACTCGTCTCCCTAGAACTTTACAGCGCCGCTCACGGCGGACACGACGACGGCGCCACAGGCAGGGCGAGGGGTCTGGGGCTCACGAACCATGATGTACATGCGGATCGGCTCGGGGCTGCTCTCAAAGACGACGTCGCGCTTGATCTCGAAGCCGAACTTGGCGTAGTAGCCGGCATTTTGCGCCGTGCTAGACTCGAGATACATGGGACGGTTCTCAGCATCCGCCTAGAGTGGGTTAGGTTGCATATTCGACAGGAGTTGGACTAGAGATAGCGAGTACATACCTTGGCGACCATGTCGCGGATCAGCTTCCCAGCATAGCCCTTGCCTCGAGCGTTGGGCTTGGTGCCGATGTAGACGAGATAGTAGCAGTCCTTGTCTCGGTCACCCATGACCTCTTGCTTGGTCCGGTCCAAGACGGGTAGCATCTCGTCGTAATAGCGCCTACGACCCTCGGTAGAGAGCTGGTAGTACAGCCTCCACATTCCACTGCGGAGAGCAGTCCACCAGTCATCCATCTGCTGGCCTGGAAGCAGCCTGTTGTGCGTCCTTAGCTTGAGGGTCTTGTGTAGTGAGATAGTGAAGAGTCACTTACCACAGTGCAACGGCGTCGTAGTCTGACCCAATGGCCGTCACGACGCCCTTGTAACAGTGCGCCGCGACCATGTAGGTCATGTGGTCGACGTGAAGCTTCCACTTCTGCTCGTCCGAGTAGTTGGCCATCTCGAGCACGTACTGGCTCATGGCATCAGTCGAAAACGCAAGGGCAAGCGATCTACCAGCCTCGGTAGACTCGTTGACACCGACGACACGGACAGAGTCCTCCCACGTCGATGGCACCAGGGAGCGGCGTCGCCACTTGGCTAAAGCTGCCGAGCCATTCAAGCTATAATTACTGCTCTTGGTATTGGTTCCCTCCATAATGGCTTGAGGCTTGGTTTATTCGGTACTGGGATTGATAGCTGCATCTAGGGGGCCCCTCCCCTGGCAGAAAGGGGCGCCGCGGTATATTAAGCATGGCGGGTTCGCGGCTCAAGTGTCTAGACTTACATGATATATTTTGATTACTGTCGCCCGTATGAACCCGCGAGAGCTGAGTTCTGGAGACGGGCGTGAATCTCGAAGGATGACGCAGGCAGTTAAGACTTGTACGAACTTCAACCGACATCAAGTTGGCGCTTGAGCGGGCCAGGCTCGCGATTACGGCTAAGATGTGAGGTATTGGTATCGAACGAGATCGGCCGAAGGAGCGTCTATGGGACGAAGGTTCACGAAGGTGGGACGAAGTTGGGGATCTGGTTGTCAAGAGAGAGGGCACGAGAGCTTTCAGACGATATCGATGAATAGTCGTCCACCATACAATGGCGTTGAGAGACGCAATCAGCAAGTGGCGACAGCAGTAGCAAGACACCCAAGTTGGCTGTTCTTCACAGCAGTCCCCTTCTTAGAGAGAGCTTTTCAAGATTCCCTGCCAAGGGTCCTGTTAGCGAGAAGCAACTGTTGTCTGGTTCTGATAGAAGACTTGGGACAAGTAAAAGTGCACGAGTGGTTGTAAGAGAGGAGAGATGGACATAGAGATAGGCAGTCGACCGAGGGGGTTTAAGTAGGGGACGGGTGAAAGATAGTTACCGTGTGGGCCGCATAGCTACGCAACGCCTCTAGAACATCCCATGATGCCATTGGTTAGTGGGTAGCTGACAGCCACTTCGTGGGGTAACGACTAGCTCCCGAGTGATTGCGGGCAAAGCAGATCAAGTTTGGAATCAGGGAACTGTATGGAGCACAGCACTAAGTGAGGAGCGAGACTTGGGCCACATGATTAGCTGATGACTAGTGGGGGTGACCCTGTGGAATGCAGACAAGCCATGCTGTGAAGCTGTTTCAAAGACCCTGTATCAACCAGTCAGTTGCGCAGTTGAGGAGTCTTATTGTGGTTCCCTTTGACGTGGATGAATGGGACTTAAATGAGCTGGATGGGGATGCGCTTGTTTGCGGGGTTGGTTATGAGCTTGGGTGTCAGGTGCACCATCTTGTATAGCCAAAAGAAGGCTTCAGCGTCAGCCACCAAGAGGTGAAGGCGCGAAAGACGTGAAGTATCTATGCAAGAAGCGCCATCCCATTAGTCAGGAGAGCTGGCATGTGGTCGAAATGCTTCCTTGAGTGAGAGGCCCTTGCTCTGTGTAAGCGCATGGCGCGCCTGGAGCGAGTTGTGGAACCGGCTTCAGAAATCGTTCCGCTATCTTGGATGGCAACGGCTTCCACCGGCATCTAAGTTTGTTGGTGGGTACCGTGTTGCTTCTGGACCAGGCGTCATTTGCTCGCACACGAGAATGTCTCAAATCGTAAAGGCATTGTCATTGCCAACTCTTCCCAAAGATCGGAGACTGCGGTTTGTCGCGTGAGGACTCTCAAGTCGATGATAGTGAGTGAACATAAACGACGTCAAATTGAATAAACGGCTCTGTGGCCCCCGTGAGTCTGGTCACCGCGGGGCTTGGGAGCGGATATCTACCTTATGTTGATCAACCGCAGACAGCCTTGCACCGCACGCTGATTCTTCTTCCACCGTTGCGCAATCCTACTATTTCTCTTGTCGTGTTTCGATTTTTCTTCTTTTCGTTGTCCTTGACTCATTAGAGCATGCGTCGAATCTCCTGCTCGTCCAGGAACTTGTCCAGACCAGAGTCAAGGTGATCCCACCACTCAAACAGCATTGAGTTGCAGATGAGCTTGAACCAAGGGGTAAAAACCAGGCTGGAGTCGTTGAAGAGTTGCTTCAGCTTATCCGCGCTGACGTACTGAGTGTCCCTGACCTCGTTCGGGTTGACATCGAGGTCCACATTGGCCTTTATGAACAGGATGTAGTCAACTACTCCAATGTTAGTACACTATCCCACGACTACATAAAGGCCATTGATGGGAGTTCATACCTTCGTGCTCGCCCCATTTTCCGTCGCTAGGGGCCTTGTAGTGGATTCGGGTCAGGAATCGGAAGTTCTCAAAGGGGACCTGCTCCTTCTTGATACCCAACTCGTGGTCCAGCTTGCGCTGAGCGGCTCGCTTGACACCAGCAATTGCATCCTCAAGACTTGAGCCGGTCTCGGTAGGGATGTTAAGGGGGTGGGAGCAGCAAGTATTGGTCCACATATCAGGGAAGGTGATTTTTTCGGTAGCGCGCTGCTGGAGGAGCAGCTCGTTCTTGTCGTTGAAGAGGAAGACAGAGAAGGCACGGTGAAGAAGGCCCTTGTCGATGTTGGTCATGAGATGGCCTAGTAGCGGGCGAGTCAGTAAAGGAAGGCTGGATAGGGTTCGGAAGACAAAGAAGAAGACCTATGAGTAGGTGAAGCTCGACATACAGATCTTCTTGCTGGCAGTGCCAATTGGCTTGTCATTCTCGTCAAGAACGATACAGACCTCGTCCATGAGGCGGATCTGCTCCTCATCGTGGCCAGACAAGGGCTCCGAGTTGGTGTCGATGTCCGGGAAGAGACGGAGCATGGCCTCGGCCGTGATGGGCTGGGCTGCGGTGGTGGTGGTCGTTGTCGAAGACATTGTAACGAGGAGTCTTGTAGTTTCGTAGCCTGGAAAAGAGAAAACGACTTTGCAACGCTTTGAGTAGAGTCGCAGTGCGGTCAAAGCAAGAAACGCGAGCGGTTAGGGGAGGACTAGATCGAGCGGTCTGTAACGAAGGACGCCTTCAATTTAAGGGTCATTTCCTCTTGGGCTGTTTGCCCCTCCAAAAAGTTGTCGGGTGTGGCAGCCGTGCCCCTCCATCGATACTGCCAGGGCAGCCATTGGATTGGCGGTCCACTGAAGCCCGCCACTGGGAGTTACTCTCCGGGCGTTTTGGTGGCTCAAGAAGGGGCCCTTCCACTTTAGGTAGTGGGGCTCAACCACTGAGAGTGTCGGATCCCTGGTTATTAGCCAGCCACCCTCGGTGAGCCTCGTCTGGGGATAGTATGGAGTAGGCTGCTCTCTATCATGTTGGTTGAGGCTCACGGTGAGTCCCGAATTGGCAGCCAAGGAACAATATCTTGGTTACATCAATCGAGTCAAATGGAAAGTAATTCTCAAATAACGTCGGTTGAACAGGGTTGGGAAGTCCCGTGTTAGTTGGGCAACTTAGAGTTACCTACCCTTTTCCTAGTCAAGCTCATAACGAGTTTCCAGCCCAGGCTATATATAACTGCCCTTGACAAAATAGCTGCCATGTCTCGAGGTCATAATGCGCTACTTTTCTCATTTGAAGAGACTCGTCAGTTTTGTACAGAAATGAGGACGCTGGATTACGTAAACTTGTAGCATGTTTGGGATGCCCATTTGCGTTGTTGTCGCGATGGTCTTTAGCTGTTGTATATGCGTAAGAACGTCATCATGTCTTTTCTTACCTGGATTTTAAAGTCAAGTTCCTGAGAACCTATGCCAGTGATTATCAGGTTGGTTCCGTGGTGAAAAGTGTAATAGTAAACTGTCACTGAGCAATTTCGATGCCAAGCTAGTTCACTTTCCTTTTGCTAATGCTCGGAACCATCAACAAGGTGCATGACAGGAGGGGTCTGGCGCGAATGGGACAGCTGATAACAATATTATGTGTAGTTGAGCTCTCTCTAGAATAGGTGTTGTAAAAATCTGCTTACGATAGTCACTAAATAGACAATGGCGTGGTTGTAAAATCTATTACTCCCAGTTCGTACGACATGGGCGGTTCATATGAGATTATGCGCTAATTTGAATATTGGCCAAGCGGGGTTGGCAGCACCGCAGCTGTCGGGTCCTTGCCATCAGGGGAAAGCAGCCCAAGCGTGGCTGGAGAGCTTCGTCATTCTTAACCTCACGCCCTGACGCCGACAACATCCCTCCGCCGATTCTACATACTCTGCGGTCGCCGCCCAAACGATTGCGATTTGATTTCGTCTTTGGAGTAATATCCCATCATAGACACCGTCACTATCATACCCCATCAACTCTACCACTACCACCAACGTCGACAAGAGCCCATCCGACGCAGCCATGGCTCCCAAGATCGAGGCGCAAGAAATCGAAACCTACTGGAACATCTTCTCCACGCGGACAGGCGGCGGCAAGTTCCTCACTGGTGAGCAAGCTGCCCCCGTGCTCAGCAACAGTGGCCTGCGAGAGGATCAGCTGGAGCGAGTGTGGGACCTTGCCGATGTCGACAATGATGGAAACCTCGACTTTGAGGAGTTCTGCGTCGCCATGCGCATCATTTTTGACATCTTGAACGGAGTAAGCTCCCGGTTGCTCAAGAACCCCGTCACACAGCAGCTGACCGAGCACAGGAATACGCAGATGTGCCCACGACGTTGCCCGATTGGCTCGTTCCCGAGTCCAAGGCCCATCTGGTGCAAGCGAGCCGAGCGATCACGGGCAAGCAGGTGCAATTCGAGCAGGTTGAAGATGAGTCGGACGACCTCGGACTTAAGGATGGCTTTGAGTGGTACATGAAGCCTCAAGACAAGTCCAAATATGAGCAGATCTATCAAGAGAACCGAGATATGCGCGGTGAAGTTGATTGTACGTGTTCCAACTAACGAAGCAATACTCAAGCTAATCGCAACCAGTCAACGCTCTCAGTGATCTCTACGAGTCGCTCGATGTTCCCGATACTGATATCCGATCTGCATGGAACCTAATCAACCCATCTGCGCAATCAACCATTAACAAAGACGCCTGTCTTGCTTTCCTACATATCCTGAACAACCGACATGAGGGTTTCCGGATCCCCCGCACCGTGCCCGCATCTCTACGCGCCAGCTTTGAGCGCAACCAGATCGATTACCAAGTTGATAACCAACGAACCGGCGCCAACTCGCGATGGGCTACCAAGGCGGACGACTCAACCAGCACTGGCCGCAAGGCCAAATTCGGCGACCAATACCTTACGCGTCTAGGCCGTAGTGGGTTCAAGACCGCTGGGACAGATTTCTCCACAGAGAAGACCGAGGATTGGGAGGAAGTACGATTGAAGCGCAAGCTGCAAGACTTGGAAGATAAGATGAAGAAGGTGGAGGAAATCGCGGAACGCCGGAAGGGCGGGAAGCGCGATTCCAAGCCCGCGCTTGTTAAAAAGGAGCTGGACCAGCTGCTCGACTACAAGCGGAGGGAACTGAGGGAACTAGAGGAGGGCACAGGCAAGAGCGCCGCGGGTGGAGGTCTTAAGAGCATACAGGAGGATCTGCAAACGGTCCGCGAACAGGTGGAGGGTCTGGAGTCCCACTTGAGGTCGCGTGAGCAGGTCCTGGGGGAGCTTCGAAGGGAGATTGAGGATGAGAAGAGGGGATAGGCGACTCTGCAGATGCCGGGTTGCTGTTTGGCTTGTAGGAATATCATGGCGCTTTCTTATATGGGTATATCAGGCGTTGCTATACTCGCTCGTTTCGCGACAAGGTCACCACATGCTTCCATCCACATACTTGTGTGTCCTCTCCATGCCCAGCTTGCGGCCCTTGATAACCCACACAGCAAGCGACGGCACGGGCACGTAGCCCAGTCGCCCAGCTCCGCGACTGCGGCCAGTGGAACAGAGGAAGGCGTCCACAAGAGGGCCGCTCACGGGCTGCGCCGGCTTGTCCTTGAGCGCAAGCTCGATGTTCTTGGCGACACCTGCAGCCTGCGCCTCGGTGATCATGAATCCCGCCCGCGGCTTGGACACGATATCTCCCACCGCCCAGACGCCATCCGTGGCCTTGACACGCATCTTGTCGTCCACGTCCACATAGTCATGCTCGTTCAGCCATTCTTTGGGTAGGTAATCCGTGTTTGGCCGCAACCCCATGGTCGGGAGGTACAGGTCCGTCACGATCTCACCTCCATCCGACAGCGCAACGCGCGTCTTGCCGTCCGGCAGGTCCGTGGTGCCCTCGGTGCGCACACCCGCGCGGATCTCAACGCCAAGCCGGCGAAGCTCGGACTCAACGGAGCTTGCAATCTGATCTCCGGCAACGACGTGCTCGTCGGCTGCGATGAGCACGACCGTGGTAGAGGGGAAAGCGAAGCGGATCTCGCCTGCGAGCTCGACTCCCGTGGCCCCGGCGCCGGCGACAACGACGTGCTTGGCGGCCTCGACCTGCGAAGCGGTGCGGCGAAGGCTCACCAGGAGCTCCTCGTACGAACCGGAGGCTTTCCAGGGCAGGTCAGCGTCTGCGGCGTTGGCGCCCGTGGCGAGGACGAGGTGGTCGTAGGCGACGACGGAGGCCGGGCCGGCGGACCGGTCCGTATCAACGCGGACGGTGCGGGCCGCTGGGTCCACGGCTGATGCGGTGCCGACGATGAAGTCGACGCTGCCGGCGGGATACTGGGCCAGGCCGGGCTCGATAGGTGCGAGGATCTCGTCGTCCTTTACGACGCCGGGGATGACGGCGCGGACGGAGGCGAGGTTCCAGTAAAAGTGGCTATTCTGAGAAGGTGTTAGCTTGGTGGCATTGTAGTAAGTGGGAGAGAATATGGATAGGTACCTTGGAAACGAGTATCACTTTGAGATCTTCTTGGTGTGGACGTGTGTGCTTGAGGAGGCGATGGGTGACGGCCATGCCACCGAGGCTGCCGCCCAGGACCACGACTGTCTTGACCATGTCGTTTCGATATCACAGCGATGGAATCAATAAGGAGCTGTTGTAACGTTTGAGTGTTTTGTCTTTGGTGGTTTTTAGATATAATGTTGTGGTGAAAGAGTCATGAAGAAAGACGAGGTTGAGCTAACTCGCAGCATAGCTACGGCCTCGGGGCAATTCCCTGGGGTCGATGACGAGTTCACGTCCATGCAGAGCCATTTCATGCACCTTTCCTACCCAACGTGTCCACCTTGTAGAGAACTTGCCATCATGTACAGTTGATGGTATCACGAGTTGAATATCTTTTTGTGAGGTCATGTATGAGTTGCAGTGAGCATGTCGTCTTATACCGGCGAGAACCGAGTTCATCCATCATGCCCTCATCTGGCTAAAGGCCATTCAGCAGATCCAGTGTCGGATACTGCCACTAACAATAACCAATCACAAAATAATCATGTATAATCGCTACCTATCTACAAATAAGGTATCATAGGTAGACCTCATGATCAATCTCCAACACGTGCCTCACATCATCGTCTTGTACCAGCATCCTGTCCCTCGGCCAGACCTTCAAGCAGGGCAGCCCCCCCTCGCGGGCCAATGATAGGCCACGACGTCACTCCCAAGCACCTTCTGGCTGACCCCTCCATGGGTCCCCCCCATGACCCCGCTACGGAGTCCTCAACAAGAATCCCAACACGCTCCCGTCAACTCTTCTCTTCTTCATATACACTCTCCAAGGACTCTCTATCACGCCTTCACAACCAATCAACACACACACACACACACAGCCCATCATGTCTGCCCCTCAGAGCCAAGCGTTCAAGACCGCCGTCGACGACTCCAAGAAGCTCACCTCCAAGCCCGACAGCACTGAGCTCCTCGAGCTCTACGGTAAAGCTTCCCTCCCCTGTTCTTCCTGGCTCGCCTCAGCTAACCTTGGCCCCTTCATGTAGCCCTCTACAAGGTCAGCAACGGCGAAGACTTTTCCGCCGCCACCAAGCCCGGCGTTTTCGACCTCAAGGCGAGCCTCTCCCCCGTCATTTTCCCCAAAACCGCCAACTAACCTCTCTTCCACGCAACAGGGCAAGGCCAAGTACAACGCGTGGAAGGACGTCGTCGAGGAGGGTGTCACCCCCGACACCGCCCAGGAGCGATACGTCGCCCTCGTCGAGAAGCTCAAGGAGAAGTACGGCTACGACGCCAACAAGGAGCCCGAGGCCGTCGGTGCCAACTAGACGTGTCGACCCGGAACGTGAAATCATGACGCAATGAGCACAAGAGCTGGGTGGATGATGGTACATGAATCATAAACGTTGGAATGAAAGGAAGGGGGGTCATTTGTTGTCGGTTACGGCATCGTCTTTAACTGTAGATAGAAATCATACCCTGTCGTTTTAAGCCCAACTGTCTGTCTGCGCTTTTAACCGGGGCTCATATCCTGTTTCTGTTCAGGTAAGTGTGTTCACTCAGCCTGATTCAGGGAACGCATGCGAGCTGCTGACACTGATATAACATCAGCTGATATGAGCCGGCAGAACCATTACTACCACTTTGATACTGCATCAGGAGCTGGCTATTGACTTTGGCTAACAGCACGCATCATCCCGGAACCCTGGAACCAGGCGGTCGGTGCATGATAAGCTCAAACCAACCGATCGGAATGCCCCGAGCTCTTGGCTGTCTCCACTACCGCAGTAGAGTCAATCTCTCTCGAATCTCGTCTATCGTGGATATTCGTTCGTCTTCTTCTTCACAACAAGCAACATGCAACATGCACTTCAACAAACTCAATCGCTCAGACGTATGCAATGTCGATAAAATTGTCTACCAGGGCAATTATTAGGTCAAGTATAGCACAACACGGAGGCTAAAGCTCTCGCGTCGTGTCGAATAGTAACTAAGATTTAAGTGTGAAGTAGGTATACGAAGGTCGTGTACCAGACGTCAAGAACTCCAAGCACATCGAGCGTTTCTCGTTCATCATACTCCCCATTCGCTCCTTTTCCGTACCAAAACACCAAGCCAATCAACTCCGGTCGAAGAGAGTCGCAAACAGAAGGGGAATCTCTTTCAAAATGGATATAAATTCGTCAGAAGGGTATTTGTGCTCGACATTGCACCACGGGCTTTTGCCGACAATCTGCGGGTTGGCGGATCCCGTTACTCTCTCATCATAGACTCATAAGATCGTGGCGACGCTGAACACGTCGTGTCCGGAAGGCAACTCGAGAGGGCCAACACTTGCACGGAACAGAGCTTGATTAGAGAAGAGCGAAGACACCGGCAGCAACGAGAAGCAGTGCGCTCACGCCGGTGGTGGCGGCGCCAGCAGTGGCCTGAGGCGGCTCAGCAGGGGCCGTAGTATCGATCGGGGCGGGGCCGGACTCGGACGGTTGAGTCGGGACAGGGCTGGCAATGGTGCTGTTGGAACCACGCCAGGCCGTGCTGTAGCCAGAGCTGGTGGGGTAGACAGTAGTGGTCTTCTCCGTGGCTTCGGTCTTGGTCTTAACGGAGACTGCCTTGGAGGTGGGAGTGACATGAGTGGTCGAGGTCTGGGTGGAGGTGGTCTTAGGGGCATCGGTGGAGGTGCTCGTAACATAGACGGTAGTGGAGGTGGTCTTGAGCTCAGAAGTGGTGGTGGAGGGAGTGCCGGTGTAAGCCTCAGCGGACTGGAGGTCGTCCTTAATGCCGTAAGAGGCAGCACACTGGACCAGGGTCATGGTGTCGGGGCAGCACCAGGTCTGAGACTTGGTGTCGTGAGTGCAGTAGTAGCCCTCGTCGCAAGAGTCTGGGACTAATGTTAGTGCTGGGTCTCGTGTAAGACAGGGAGGTTTGACAGAACATACTTCCAGAGCCATCAGAGCAGCAGGTCTGCTTCACCAGAGGGTTATAGCAGTGGGTGGAATCATCGTTGGAAGGGCATGTTTCGTAGCCCTTACCACAGGCTTCAGCGCAAGTGTTGCCTTCGCCGCACACAGACTGCTCAGGCTGGTACCCAGGGCTGGCGCGACGCGAGAGACTGACGCCAAGGACAGCGGCCTTGGCCAGCTTATAAGGCTGGAGCTCGGCAGCAGCGTTTGCGGCACACGCCCAAAGAGCGATGGAGGCGATAGTTCGGAAATGCATCGTGATGAAGCGATGAAAACGATTGGAGTCGAAGAATCAAGTCGATACAAGTGCTTATACGATACGATCTGGCAGGCAGGGAAAGACAGCCACAGACAGGGTATAGGCGATGACAGTGGATATGTCGCGGGGATTTTAACGAGAGTTCGTGTACAAGGACGAGCGAGTGAGAGATGCTAGGTAAAGTAGGATCTGATGAGGATGTCGCTGTACAGGTTGTTTGAAAGAATGGATCGAGTATCGATGAAAGCGATTCTCTAGGAACGACAGCAACAACAATAACGAGGGTGAAGGCGAGGAGGGTTAGAAGCGCAAGCGACGGGGGGATGAGGTGTAAGTACTGTTTCGAAAGGCCATGGCGCCAAGGAAAGAAAGGCCCAGACAATAAGAAACGGGCAGCAGCAGGCCGGCCAGTCAGTACAATCAATCTCGGCCAGCAAGGCACCTACTAACTAGTAGGTACTACTTGCGTGGGCACATGGCGAGACGGAGTCACTTCCAACAAGAGGCCGAGTCCCCATTAGGGAAAAAGGGAAATGGGGTCGGGTTTCACTGCTGCCATAGGCTGGATTCATCGCGGAAGAATGGGCTCGTGACATGGATCCCATCTCCTTTTTTAATTTAACTTGGGGTGTCGTGATGACTTGCCTCCATCGCCAACGAGAGAGGGCGGCGCCATGCCTATTGTGGGAGGGGTTGAGGGGCAGCCTGGGCTGGTCTGTTACTGAGACGGGAGAGGTTGAGACGAGACGTGTGTTGAAAGTTCAAGACTGGCTTTCTAGATGATGATATCTTCTCATGCCCTCTTGCAGCTATTCAGCCCCCCTACAAAACATCATAAATATCAACGACTCTGACCTTACTGATCTGCGGCATTTCTCGACCCCAGATCATCGGTCAATTAAAGCATGGCCATTTCCATTGGTCAAATGATACGCCATACTCTAATTGAGAGCTGAAGAGGTTAATTAGCCGCCCACCTGCCAGACTCGGGCTAAGTCTTAGTTGAATAAGGCATAGCGCGCTGGATCGTCTCGACAGCGCAATCTTGCTTGTATTATCGCCAACATGGCCAAACCTCACTCGAGGAAGAAAAGGCACGGTTGCCCTTTTGGATAGGTCTGATATCAGGGGCATGCCACCTGTCGCGATCGCTGAGTGGTCAGTCTATGTTGTGTAACTTCAGGGGTCCAGCCTACCACAGCGAGGAGCTGCAGGTTCTAGCCGAGACCACGTTGGCGCTAACAACGCAGGAACCAGGAACCAGGAACCAGCCAGACAGACAGACAGACAGACACGTCTAAGCGATCGAGTATCAGTAAAAGATGAAGATTAGGGGAATGATACATAATATGTCACCATCGAAGAGGAGAGGCAAGCAAATGACATCTAAACAATTATCACCAACACCTCAACACCCTTGAACCTGCTTGGCCTTACAAACCCTTCTATTGGTTCACTCGGCCAGACACACGACACCTCTTTTCTGGGCTTGGCCCGGGTTTCAGGTTATTACATGGATCCCCCAGGTTCCGGGCCATTCAACACAATATGTAGCAACAGGGGTCCGGCCCAAATAACGTCAGTGGCAATCCTAATCTCCATCAGTCGGCGGTTCTCGACTGCAACCACTTAGTTACATACTCTGCGCGACTCGGCGTCTGTCGGCGTGGCTAAACAACTCACCTAATATCATCTTCACCGCTCGAGTCTCCTCTTTCTTTCGCCCTACTCTATAGCGTCAAGTCCAAGACCATGCATTGTATGGATTGCCAGCTCACAACCTTCTATTTATGCCTCTCTACGTGGTCCGGCTTCATGCATCAATGCCCGTATTGCTGCATGCATGCCACCCACGCATTGAACCAAACCACCTAAAAATAAAAGACTACGATACACAACAGTTGATCCATTCTATGCTCGATATCTATTCTCCGTCAATCCATCATGTTCCATAGCATGCCCAACTCCATGCATCTTGCCGTCGCGTAGCTAAAGCTAAAGCCCCGCGTCTCCCCATCAACGCCAAGATTAGCCCAACAGCATGTCGCATACTAAACCGCAAAATACATTCGTGCTCATTTCCATGTCTGCCCTTAGCCATTCGACGGAAGCAAGCGAATCGAGATTGCACTTTAGCCTAATTACTCACCTTCATGCCGGCCCTCCTATGTAGAGAAAGCCATGTCCCGGAGGGCAAAGACATTACTCATTACTAACGGATCACGGTGTGCGTACACTCGCAAGAAAAGAAGCACTGAGAGATTATTTTCATCTAGGTAGGTAGCTACCACTTCCTATCGGTTGCTCCTTAGTACCTGGTTCCTTCGTACGCCTGGCAATGGAAACCATTGCACAAGATCAAGTTTCCTCCCGAGCCCTCGGATCTCTCAACCGCCGCCTCTGCTCCGTAGAAACCTAGGCAAGCCAAGAGTGACAGTAATCCGAGAATGAAACCAACCCTCATGCGCGCCCATCGTGGCCAGTCTTCGTCTGTACTGGCGGCCTCATAGTTCTAGATTGCGCCCAACTCTCAACGCAAAGCTACCACCATCCACCAAGTGCAGCGACGCAGAGAGATTTACTCGACCTCGTCGCCGCCCATCTTAGCGATCCACTTGTTCATGTGGGAGAACTTTTCTTCAAAAGTCTTCTGGAGCTTTTCCCCTGCGAGCCACATGGGATCACCCTTCTTCCAGTAGGTGAAGCAGTTGTCGAAAATCTGTCGAACGTCGGTAAGAAAATCCTCGTCACTCGTGTACTCCTTGCGGTCCATCTTGGCCTTGATGGTGGTCAGGTCCATGGGTCTTTTGACCTTGTCAAAGTAATCCGGCACACCATCTTCCGAGGGCTCAACGGGGTCTCGGAAGGGGCCCACGAGTCGGGTCCAAAAGCCTATACAGAAGTCAGTGTCAAGGTTCACGAACAGGCAAGAGTACAGAGTCACGTACCGGGCCCAGAGAGCATTCGAGTCAGCAGATCGGCACAGAATTCGAGCTTCTGCCCAGGGGTGAACTCGCGGCCATCCATATAACCCGCACTGATTCGACGCTTTGGGGCAGGCTTGGATAGAGAAGCGCGGGCTTTGGCCGTTCTGTCCATGGGAGACGGGTTGCTGGTTGAAACTCCGCTGACTCGTCGGTTCTTCTTTGCGTCGTTCTCGGGCTCATCCTCCAGGTAATGAACGTTCTTGCGTGGGGTCGAAGTCGGGAGGGCAGTGATAGTGCCTGCGGCAGCTGGGGCTAGTACCACGGGAGCCATGTCAAACGAGCTCATGGCGACGACGAGCTCACTGAGGACCTCTTGTGGCAGCGACTTGGCGAACTCTGCCCGGGCATCGGAAGATCGCATGTACTCGGCGGTCCAAGACAGGAGAAGCTTCCGAATCGAGGATCCCTCAGGGGTGTCCTTCCAGACCTGGATGAGGAGCGGCGTCGCTGGGATTCTCTCGGTGAGTCGTCGGCAATCAACCATAGCCTCGAGAGCCTTTTCGCAGAGTCCCTTGATCCCAAGCTTGTGGCCAAGCTTCCAAAGGCCAACGAGCGCCTCGTAAGACGGCACATTGGACTCGTCCGAGATGACCTTGTCTGTGTAGAGGAAGGTCTGGGCAAGCCCGAAAATCTCCTTTGTCGTGTCGGGGAGCTTGACGATATGTTCGACCTTTTCTTCGGAGCTCATCTGCGAAAAGTGCCTGTCGTAGAAGTCGGAACGAGAGCAAAGGAAGTCCTTCTGGATACCAAAGGGGCATTCATCGAAACCGACGAGGATGATGACGAAGATAGGATGCGGTTCACTGCAGGAATATCAGTATATCCTCTGGGCCCAGATGCAACAGATGAGATGTTCTTACAGCCATGAAAACGGCTGCTTGTCCTTGACGTTCTCAGTGTCCTTGCCGGCTGGGGGGCTAGCCCCGTTCTGGGGTTCGGCCATTTTGGATCAGTAAGACGTTGGACCGCGATGAAGGTGTAATGATCAAAGATCAAGTGATGGTTGTGAGGTCTGTTAGAGTTGAAGATGTCTCGTCCAGATCTGTAAGGTATCGACGGTGAGTAACTTATTCACAGCTCTTGAACAATAGCCTGACTGGCCGCCTTGACTACAAGAATAGTCGGGTTGCAGGTGGGCATTTGCACTTGCATTCGCTGCCAAGATTCCCTCCTATTGTTGAGCCTGATTTGGGTGGAATATTCTAGGCTACAATGAATGGGGATGAATGACTATCTGGGTATAGGGGATGCATCTTACCTTGAAATCCCCAGACTCTCACAGTCAACTGCTGTCCAATCTCACCCACAGAGACACACCATTCACTTCCAGCTTCGGTTTCGGTAGAACTGGCTCAATCAAGCGCTCTTTATGAGAAGTGCCCGAATTTTCGATGATACCGATGAAAACGCTCGAGTAACAATGAATTGTAATCGACCGTGATGTCCTGCTCTTTGGATGGATGGAGTGTGAAGCTGCAGATGAGGTGAGATTGTTGGCCAATAGGGTTGCTGAATTTCTGCGCCTGTCCATTGTTTCCGGGAAGGAAACGGAGCTAGGGATTGTCCGTCTCCGATTTTTCTCGGTCAGTAATCTCTCACCGAGAACCCACTGTGGCTGGCTTACCCTGTACCGGTCTATTGACTGGCCTTCTGAGGTAATGAATAGGCGACATGAACATTATTGTGATGAATGGCTTATTTACAGGTAATTGAGAGGGAAACTTAAGGGCCAGATTGTATCTTTGTATTATTCGGTTCGGAATTTAACCAAATCAGTCCTTTCCTTGGTGTACGTAGAGTTTTCACGGTCAACTTGAATTACGTGTACATCAACTTCAACGAGGATTGCAATAGCAAGCGGCCGAGGATATCAAAAAAGAACCACCTCTCTACGTACTTCTTGCCGGATCTGAGACGCATAACCCAACGCTATAGCTGAAGTTTGAAAGATCTTCGATAATATAGGGGGTTGGACTAACACACCCGAGTACCAGAAACGAATACCTGCCTCTCTGGATAGTTCAGATAACCAGGAAGTCTATGTAACACAACTCAAACCCCAGAGAGACCCTGCAACGGAATAGTATCCGGGTCATCATTTGATAGCCCCGGAAACCGTAGACCGCTCAAACAGCACCAGCAGCTCTGACCATCCCTTGGTCCAAAACCCACGGTTTCCCTCGGGAGACGTTCCGTCACCAAGTGCTCCTTCGAACCCGATGAGATAAGATGACGTACTGTAGACTCGGAAAACGTTGGACAGCATTGTAGCAACGGCCCTCTCCCCGAGCGAACGGACCTTTCGAGTACACTTGTGTAATTCATGCGGATTCATCCGCGGCGGTCCAAGCTCGAGGACCTATACGCACCCACTGTCACGTCAATATGGAACATTATTGTTGTAGATGAACAACCCAATCGGCAACTCTCAACTACAAGGCGAAGAATGAAACCAAGGTAGTAAAGGTTTCTCAAAAAGGGCATCCTGACACGCGACCCGGTACGGGCCTGCAAAGAGCTGACGAAATCCTGTGACAGACAAATACGCAGTCAAACGTCTGTATCAACCCGGAACTGAGAACATGGGCATTTAGGCAATACACAAGAGTCTGTCTCTTCTTCCCCGGGACCCCGTGATTCAAAGCCTGGCAGTTTCTCCGTTCCCCAGGTTTCTCAACTCTTGGTCCCGGTCAACACCCCCCCTTGAAAGAGAGCTCGGGAGAGTGATTCGCAACATGTGACCGGAAGAATGCAACGGCAATCATGAACTCGATACCGACCACGGCAATAAACATGTATCAATCACGCGTTCGCTCTGACCACCAGAAGATGTCCCCCTCCGTCCGGCATCCCGAGCTGCTCTGTTGCTATCTTAGCCGGCAGAGTAACTCCCCCGTCATCGCTGAGTGCCGAGGACCGTCTCCCGAATGATACGATGGCACATAGCTCGGGGCGCACGAACCCGTGTATCGCATGATGTCGTTATCAGACACACACAATCTCCTTTGCTGCCGCATGTGAAATATTCCCCGGACCAAGCATTGAAGGAAAACCTGGCACAACCATGGGGAAATGCAGACGGGGTACACGTAGCAAGATCGTCGCCCATCTGCCGCGCATGTGCCGATGAGGCATCCGAGACGGACGCGGGAGAGCGACGACGTGATTGGTGAGGATGGAGGGCTCGACGATCAGGCCAGAAGACGGCCAGGGCGCGTGCTGCAACATTCCAACAGCTCACTCACCTTGGGGCATTGCTACTGTAGGGAGGAGGTAGTACAAGCTTCACCGACCACAGCCTGAGCTGGTTGCACAGGGAATGAATGCATTGTGCGTGCCGCTGCTGAACCAGACCCGAAAATAGAGAACAAATACCCGGGCAAGGTAGCTTGCAGCTTGTAGCTATCCCGAGCAGCACAGGGGAGCTTTCTTCGGAGACTGGTCTCCGCTACCATCGGCCCATGTCAATGGATAATCGCCTGAGCTCCCTGCAGATGCACCCTCACATCCTCCATCGATACGCTCGGGAAAGCGCACGTACGATCTGGCGAGCAAGCCAGGGTCAAGAGGAAGAGAGAAGAAGATGAAAAGAAGAAAAAAAAAGTTCAAGGGCCGGGTTGAGGCTGACAAGAGCGTCAACTCGAGTCAAGCAATTGGCGGCGGACAACAGCACCACGACACAATGCATTTACTCCGCTGGCATCTTGTTATCGATACGAATCGACCAGGCACATTAGCAAACTTCAATGGGTCTTACAAGATGCACGGCATCCCCCGACAAGACACACGCCCATAGCTTCTTGTTCGCGCCCTGCCCTGTAATTCTCAAACTGCAGCTTTACACAGTACAGCCTCCCCGGAGTCACACCAAAGAGTGAGAAAGAAAAGAAAGAAAAAACTTCTTCTTCTTCTTTCCTCCACGCTGCGGACTCGTCTCGGCACGACTGCCGCTCCAGAGAGGGCCTAGTGGTCGTTTTTTCCCTCAAACAAGCAATCCCTTCTCGGCCCAACTTTGCACATCCTAGATCGTGAGATCTGGTTTTTTCCCTCAAACAAGCAATCCCTTCTCGGCCCAACTTTGCACATCCTAGATCGTGAGATCTGGGCGGGCTTGGAGTCGTTGCTAGCGCACAACCCGCTCGTTCGTTTGCAGCCGAATGCAACAAGCTCATTGGCGAGCAACGGGAATCAGAGTAAGGCGGGAAGGGGAAGGGGAAAAGCCACGGCGGCGGTGTGCATGCAAAACCCGCAAAACCCGTAAAATATCCATCATGGCTGCCCAACAGGGCATTCGAAAAGGTTTTTTTTTCCCTCCATCTTTTGCGCTTCAACCTCCATCATACATACAGTAGTAGCCTCTTACTGCAACGGGTCATATCGGGAGGCTGGCTCTGAGTCACATAGGACCGTCTTGGCCACGAGTCCCTGCCTGTGCGTACTTGATGCTTTGTGTTTGTCATGATCATGATGCATCTCCATCATCTCCCCTGTTGCGTACCTTGGACACTGCAACCCTGAGGCATCATGACATACCTGTAAAGGCATCTTTCATCAACTTCTTGCTATACCGGACACTCGCCGAGTTCTTTTCTTGAGATGACGTTGGGGACTCAACCCAGTAATTGTCGATTACGAGGCTTGCATTGTGCATCCCCTCCCCCATCATGCATAGATTGTGCCCGACTAGCGTGTTGCTTACCTGCAAACCTCACAACGATGAGTTAGTTTCTTCAGTTAGAAGACGCAGCGCAAGAAAGATAATCGGAACAAGTCGCACGTTGCGGACGTTCCAAGTTCAAGTGTTGATGACACTGTCCTATTCTTAGTACTACCTCTTATCCTGCAATCCCACGCGTCATCAATCCTCCGACTTCCCTGCTTCCATGCTTCTTCCCCCGAGCTTCTCTCTCCCAGGCCGAAAAGGTTGCATGTCCACGTTTCTTGCCACTGTTCATGACACAAGGCTGAGAGCCAACCTCGGAGGATGGACAAACTTGGGATGGCATGAGATGTTCATGGACGAACGCATCAGGACTTGAAAGACGCCATCGGCCACACTCAGACTCGCAAAGTGCATGAGGGTGGTGTGTCTCTACCAGAACCCCGGGCAGAAACTCGCATCCAAGTATCTTTTCCCCACAGGTACCTCGAGGATCCCTCCAGAGAGCGACCGGCCCGGTGGAGCTCCCATCTCCACGCGCTCCACGTCCGCAGAGCAAAACCTCCGCCAGCCGCCAACCGTTGTCCCTGCTTGACCTCGCCCAGCAGGGCTAGTCTTGTTTGGGATCCCCTAGCACACTGGGTCCTGGGGCCGTCTCTTAGCCAAGACCCCGATGATGCCATTAGAGAAAATTCTTATCCTTCCAGAAGCATGCCACAGTCTGGGGGACCCGGCTAAAACATGACGAAACCCTCCCTCCCCATGAGCCACGACTTGGCCCACGATGCTTTGACGTCCTGGGACTACGGCCGGACTTGGCCGAAGCTTCTTGACAAACCGACTCTGGTTGTCTGGCCCAGCGAGCACGATGCGCGGCTTTATTGTGGCTCCCCCACAATCACAATCCCAGCTTGCGCTGGTTTTTGCTCAGAGGCGGAGCCATCGTGGCTGGTTCAATGCCAACAAACGTCTCTTTGCTCATCTCGCTCCGCGGGGATATAGTCATAATACGCTCCGTCCCGTTCTGAGGCTCTGCCTATGCCTGGTGAAGCCGGTCGCCGTTTCGACTCGGTGTCCGTTCTCGGCCCTTTACCGGCGCCGAGACAGACTCCTCTCAATCATCCCCAGACTCCATTCGGCTCCATTCAGAGCCTCCTTTTCGTTCCTGATTAGTCGTCAAGGCCTGGCTCTTCACTTTCATTACCTTCTCCGTCACTGTTCTCGTCCTCGCTCTGTCCGAGTTCCTGCCCCAGGATGAGGTCCTCGCTGCCTTGCCACTGAGGCGGCGGGGCCGGCATCGCCGCCTCGTCTTCATCTGCCCATCCGTAGTCCTCGTCGTCTTCGCTATCAGGCACTTCGAGATCCGTCTGACCAAGCTTGCGCTTGTGCCTGGCCAGCTCAATTGACTGAATCGCATCGTAGGGGACCTGAGCCACGCCGTCCTGCAGTCTTGATGTGAGCACTCGCCAGCTGAACACCCAATGCCTGACATACCAACTCCACCCTGAATGCGACCACATTCTCCACGGTCTCCTGAGTCGTTTTCCCATCCACTTTTTGCAGACCTGCGAGGAAGACGCTCACAAGTCTGTTTTCTTGCCAGACCCAGTCTCGAAACATGACAAGTCGAGTTGAAACCCCTTGTTCCCATACCGTGGCATTGACCGCGCCAGTCAACGTCGCCCCCCTATCTGAGTGCATCTTTGTCGCGCATTGAGACAACATGACAACTGCACAATTCCTAGTAGCCGCAAGCTTATGAAGAGCGTTCATGATGGCCTGTAGTGCCTGCATCCGCTTCGCAGAGGAACTTGGACCTATGCAAGTGTCAGCTAGGAGCCATCCAGCGCTCGCTTATGCACATACCCTTGCCCGATTTAGGAGCAGCATTGCCATCATGAGACTTGGGCAAGGCCGAGTTTACCAATGCTGATAGGGAACTGATAATCACGAGCGATGAATTGGCAGGTATCGACTTGCTTGTCGGCCGTGAGACCAGAGCAACGAAGTGAGGAAGCGTCAGGCATGAATAATGATAGAATCGACCTGCATCGTCATCATCCACCTCTGGTGCAAGCGCTTCCTCGGGCGTATGTTCCTTGCGTCTATTCCTTACAGCACCAATGACTGCCTTTAGTCTGTCATGTTGAACCGCTTGAAAGCAGTCTATGCAGTAAAAGTCAGGTCAGTTGCGCAAAGATGCAAGGATTGAGTTCGAATCAACAGACCTACCCAGACCACAGCATCGCCATCGCACAATGCATTTGCAGTAAGCTGTAGCCTTCCTCACACATCAGTCCGGCGACCATGCAAGGGAACAATTCTTCTCACCCCAAGGCAGTTTTGCCGGTTCCAGGGGGACCCCAGATTTCAGTCACCTGGCCGCGATGAATACCACCTTTACGGCTAGAATCTTGAGAGTCAACAGACCCTGCGCCGTAAAGAGCCTGGTCAAGATCTTCGAGGCCCGTCGAGATGTGATTTGACGCGTCGTCCCTGAGTTCGTCCAGGGCCTGTGAGGCCGAGACGGTTGGTAATCGGTCTGTCCAGCGGGTTAGCTTAGGCGCTGTATCGTGGCATGCATCGTGAGACTGACGGGTACCAGATGTGTCAAAGCTGGCTCTTTCGTGACCGTGAATCGCATGATAATCCATCCTCCACACTCATGGCGAGAGCGCGAAGTCTTTCCAGGCCAGTCAACGAAGCATTCGCGGTTGGACCATCAAGTGGGTGCGGTAGGTTTGCACGTGCTCAGGGGAGAACGCGTCATCACGTGATTGAAAGCTGTTTCTATTGGGTAAATTTCTCCGTCTCTTCAACTTTAGAAAGACGTTCAACGAGATGGAATATCAGTTTATTGAACCCTACTTGAGCTGATCCTTTGCTACGTCCAATGTCCCTTTCAAGTTTCCCCTTTTCTCGTCAAGGTAAGCCATTCGATCCCGGTTCACAGCCATGAATCTCGATAAGCGGTCCACAGGAACTTCGGCCCTGCAGCAAGGAGCATGGGGGACTTTAACCGCCGTGGCCAAACTGCTTGTCGTTAAGATCACGGCACAATTAGCAGATGTCGTTTGTGTTCTTTTTTTTCTTAGTTGGGAGAGGTGAGCTGTCACATAGACACCCTGCCTCTCATATCCATTCAGCAAGTAAAAAGGGCGAGGTCTTCTTTAAGGTGAATGCAATCTACAGCCGTCATAGTTACCACGCCGGCACTTGCAGATCAATATTTGATCAAGTATTGGCTACATAGCAAGCATCGCCAATCCTGGAGGGAGGTGATGTGGCTCGGGTAATACTGAGCTGATTTTCATGTCTCAAGCGGGCTGCAATGCCAACCCCAGACCGTGGAGACGTGGAGCACCCGTCTTCAACTGGAGACAAGCGGAGGAGCAGGAGCGAGGTGATCGACCATAGTAGATTGGGAGCTTGACTCGAGCAAGCGCATGATGCTGAGATACTTAGCTCGGTCATGATAACCCTCGACCCTTTGTCACACCCTCGAGGTCACGACGGCTGATTGTGGGAGGACATTGTGGGGAAGATGAGACTACTTTACCC